>WIPJ01000383.1:7559-33285 GCA_018155075.1 Cassiopea andromeda
TATATATATATGTATATGTAAAACAGACTTGTCACCAATACACTGTATTGAAATAGTGAGGCGTGCTATTGCATAGAGAAATATGTTGCAAATATTTGTTTCATGAAAATAACGTTTATAAGAATGTTAAGGCTCAGAACCGCTGAAATTTAAGAATAACGCGAGACTAAAGCTTCATCAAGACTTAGAACTTTTATCTATTTAAGTTATAATTCTGGCTACATATGAACTTTTGCATTATCGATAGAATACTTATTGGGCCAATTCCGATCTACTGTTGTTTTGAAGTAAGATATGTGCAAAGATTTGAATATCTCCCTTTGATATTCAGACGAAGCTAAAGCTTTGATACTTAAGAACAATTTAAGAATAATCTTAGGCTCAAAACTGAAAAAGTTAAGAATATTGAGACTCACCAAAAGTTTAGTTATTCTTATAAATAAGTATGAATTATGATTATCGTGAAGTTTCAAAAATAGGTTTTGAGTACACGTTTTTTATAAGAAAAAAGTTTATAAGAAAATGAGGCTCAAATCGTCAATATCTTAAGAAGATCGTAAGAAAATCACGAGGCTCAATTTCCAAAATTAAGTGTTTTTATAGGCCAAAAATCGGTATTTCGTCGTTATTGCATTCAAAATGTTAAAGATGGAATTCAAATTCAAGTACACAATAGTATTAACGAAAGTGTAAACCACTCTAGCCAGTTTATTTCAGCAAAAGTTAAGAAAAATTTAAGAAAATCTCAGGCTCAATTTCGGGAGAAGTTAAGAAAATTGAGGCTCAGGCAAAATAATGATTTTCTTATAAAAAAAACGTATATTGTAAAGATATCTCTACGTGCTTGCTTGGTTATTCATTCATGTAGTTACATGTTTCATTATTAGCACCAAAGAACACATGTTGATAAGAGTTTTAATTAAGCTGAAACGTACATATCCTTTTAAAATATTTATAATGACGATGATGGCAGTGATGGTAATGCAAATGTGATCAGTGACACTTTAATGCCAGAATGAAATTAATCTACAGCACTTAAATGCCGAATCAAACTAGTTCATAACACATAGATACCATTGTTTCTATGGTGGTGAATTGAAAGTTGTCCGGAAATATTGCAAACCAAATGCTAGTCCGTGATGCTTTGCATTATCATCATGTGCTACCAAGAAAGAACTAGACATATTGAACAAATTTGTCTAGGAGCTCTTTGTAGACAAAACTACTGCGTTAATTTTCACTTTTACTTGCAAAGTCTGAAAATTTGTTTTGTCTAATTTTTATCTGTAAATTTGTTGGATTATTTCGCGTTAGAAGTACTGAGAGCATATTATCACTGGCTTAGTGTCATTTGAAAAATACCGTCCTCATTCATTTGTGAAATTGCCCTGCAGAATGAAAATGGCTGCACAGAACGGTAGGAAGAATATTCCTCTACTTCACATGGATAGAGAACGGCCATTGAGCTTCAAGGAACGACAGCTTCTTACCTCAGAGTCAAGCGGATACTATCCAACTGAGATCCGCAGTATAAGAATGCTAAAGTCGAGTGTATTTGCCTTCCTGGAGCACCCAAACGGAATTTTCAGTCAGTTTTATCATTCATTCGTGTGAGTATTTGTTCTTTCCTATTTTGAGTCTACAAACTGAGCTGTAATGTCTTTGTATAGAACACCGGGGCTGAGGTTGCATTTTCTTACGCGATTCATTACAGTCTTTCAATGAGGAAATTAGAGGCGCGCTGCTGATCCCGCACGTTAACCCGATTGCGCTCGCTATTTTTCAAATATAGTTTTGTCCGCTAACGGAAGATGTCGCAAAATGTCTAAAGAAGAGCCTAGTCATGTGCATGGATGTAGGAGGACGTCAAATTTTGGGGGGCTATAGACGTTCTGTAAACTTTCTGCGCGATTTTCCTATTGTTCCTTCAGAAAATTTACCCGAGTGAAACGGATTTCTACTCAACTTGGGGGGTTGCAACCCCCCTGCCCCCCGCCTCCTACGCTTATGGTCATGCACAATTAAATCATGGTAAGTACTCTTTAGTTCCTCAGCAAGAGCGTCAATTTCTCTATCATTGATGGAAGGTGCAGAACAGAAGGAATTTAGGGACGAAGCCCCAGGACAATTATCTCTTACCATACCTTGAAATGCAGTATGTCATATTTACAACAACAGGGAAGAAGAGAGAAGAAAGTTCCAAGTTAAGAGCATGTATACCACATACAATTGTTACCATTTCAGTTGGGTGTTTTTCTTAGAATTTCATTTATCCAAGGCTGAGTCCTTGTGTAAATTTCGTCTTCTACACCTCGCCCCCGAGCTTATGTCTACTACCCCTCAGCACTAACCTTTATATGCTATAACAGCATTTACAATCGTGGACAAAACAAATTGAGACAACGATAAAATACAGGTAGAACTAATGAATCCTCAACTCCAACTTAGAAAGGGAGTAATGTAGCCCCCTCTCCCCCCTTAGATCAATGTTGAATGATTGGGAAACAACTCCAGGCTATTTGATCAACATTGAGAGAGGGGGGAGGGAGCTGAAGTTTGTCTCATAATTTTTCCAAGATTGAAGTAGCAATCTCAGTTAAATGGAAAGATATACAAATAATTTTGGCTGATTTCGGCACTTGGCTAATCTTCACATTTGTGAGCAAATGCTGGCAATAGGGATCTGCATCAGGCACAGCGCCACCTAGTATAAAGTGGGGGGCTGGAAAAAGTGGGGGGAGCTGAAGAGTCAATGAAATTGTTATCCTTAAAGCATTTGCTTTTGCAAAATCGCTGTGTGGTAAAAAGTGGGGTTGAAAAGTCCCCAGTGGTGCCGTGCTTGTGCATATATTTGCTTCCACCTGGCTGGAGAGTGCCAGAAGGATGTCCATATAGAATCCGTTTCGTCTTGTAGAAAAGCGCGACAAAAAAGCAGGTGCAGTGACAGAATTTTCCTGCTGAGTAGCTGACTATTTCGACGGGGGGGGGGACTAAGATATGGTATACAGGGTATTTCAACTGCTGCTATAATTACGAGAATAGGTTCCTTCTTCCAAAGGGAGCTAGCTTGTTCCTCTGAAGGGACTGTAGTCCCACTAACCTTTACCTGGTGCCACCCCTGAACTAAAGGTGACCACGCTAGAAATTGGTTGGTTGCATCAAGAAGAGCACTAATTTGCAGTCTAGTCAAGCAGTTTTGGTTTTCTTTTCTTTTTAGCCTTGATTTCGCTCAAAAAGCTTTACCATTGCAATATTGCACTTTGCTTTGTAAAGTACACTATTTTTTGGAAGAACAAAGTTTAGAAGGACATTGAGGCTCAAAATCAATGAAATTTAGGAACAATTCAAGAACAATTCGATGCTCATTCTTCATCAAGGCATAAGAATTTCTTGTACCCTAGTTGCAATACTGCTTTCAGATGTACTTTGCATTTATCGATACAAAATATAAACTCTTGCTTAGTTTTGTGATGTAGTAAAACGTCAAAAAGATTGGAATATATTCCTTATGCTTTTAGGCAAAGTCAAACCTAAGGTATTCAAAAGTAATTCTATTCTGAAAATCAGAAAAATTTAAGAATATTGAGGCTTTGAAAGAATTTGGGAATTCTTACAATAAAGGAAGAGCGCAGTCAATACAAGTCTAATTAGCAATTTTAGTGTTTTACTATACTTAGCTATGTACCAGTCAACTATAAAGAAATTGATTACATTATATTATATTATGTTATATTATATTATATTATATTATATTATATTATATTATATTATATTATATTATATTATATTATATTATATTATATTATATTGTATTATATTATATTATATTACTTATATTATTATAAGTCATCTGTGAGAAAGGAAATCTAATGTTAAAATGTTCATGTGTCTAGGAATGAGCTTTTTTATATGAAGAAGTCTAGCATATTCAAAGGTCTAATTTCTTTTATAATTTAATCTAATTTTACCTGATCTAATCTGAAATGCAGTAAAGCAGTTTTTTTCAATCCTAGAATCTGCATCATTCTCTGTAGCCTTGGGCTGGCAATTTATTCTACAGTGAGAAAAACATTACACATAGAAGATGGCATTGTTTTCAATTACCTTTCAATCCTGGTAAGATACAAAACGACGAAATTTTATGTTAACATTAATGCTTGCTGTTGCCGAATTACTTTTTTTTAAATTTACAAGTCTACAGCGACAAAATGCGTGAACATTATGAACTACCATACTACAATACACTAATGGCTAGGTAAAGGGGCCTTAAAATATAAATAACTCTTAGAATGTTCCCTATCTGGACAATGGCGAAAAAATGGAGGAGCCAATCTTTTAAATATTAGCTAGTACAAGCGAAAAAGATATCGAGAAGTTTCAGTTTATTCTACATTCCTTCGTTGGCCACATTGAAGGCATTGCATTGACAGGCTGGATCTGGCCCACGGGCCGTATGCTTGACAGCCCTGTTGTAGGAACATCTCGGTACATGAGGACTGCATTCCATGCAATTATAACTCACGATTGTGCCCATTTCATTGTCCACTCAAAAGAAAAACCCGAAGATAGAGTAGAACTAAATTATCTATGATTATGATATGATATCTCGAAGTAGCATCAAAACTCTCTTCCAATCAAAGTATTCAGGAGCGCAGGAGTTGAAGCATGAAAGGGGGCAAATATGTCATTTTTGAGAGAAAGATGTACTATAAATAGATGTACTATAAGTCTTTTTTATATACAGATTAAAGAACACCCATTGCATTAGCAAAATGATGGCCACTCAACATGGAAGTCTACCCTTTCTAAGGTTTTTTCCCCTTTGCTCTTAATTTGCACCTGAATCCCTGAAAATACTTCCGGGTGAAATAGTAGGTTCATTTAAAGAAGGACTTAGGAGAGGGTGTGGTAGGGGGCTGCAGCCTCCCTTAGGTGGGCAGAAATCTGCTACATTCGGGCAATTTTGTTAAAAGAACAATAAGAAATTCGGGCAACATTTCTGAAGGAAATTTTGCAGCCCCCCTAAATTTGAAGTTCACTTACGCCTACGATTTTCACTGAGCTGACTCTTAGCAGTAAGTTCCACCTGGTTTATTCAGTTCTTACTCTAGTGCAAAGAATTAAGTGCCTTTTTATTTTATGCTCATATTTAAGTAGCATTTATTGTTTCTTCTACTCCAGGAGGCTGTTCTAGCAGTTATTTTCGTAATTGAGTATCTGTTGCGAGTGTGGTCCTGTAGCATCAGGGGAACTTACAAAGGATGTCGAGGGACGTTAAAATTCATGTGGAGACCACATATGGTACTTGGTATGACAATACACCATTTGCTTTATTAAGAAGCCTTTCGGAATTATATGCAATAGACAGTGTGCTTTACTTCAAGCAACAAAATCAGTCCACGCTAGGAAGAAATTTGTGCAAGAGCGCCAATTCACAGGTGCACCCTTGTTTGCACGAGCGATTGCTATTACTTATTTGGAATTGCTCGTGTAATCCAAGGCTTTTGTATCCGAAATACAGAGCTTCTTACTTCTGAGGCTTGTCAAATGTTTCATTTAGTATAAAATAGGATACAACAGAGTTGTGAAAGCAAAAGGAACAGTCAGTAGTGTTGCAGTTGTGACAACAAAGTTCCTACTTGGCATGTGAACAGTTGACAGCGATGTTGGCATGTGAGTGGACACGCGCACATGCGATCGCACGTGTCTCCGGGCATGGACTGCGAAATATATTCACATTTTCTAAGCCACTGTAAGGTGCTTTTGCAAATGTTGGTAATTTTATGAGAGTAATCGTGGTTTTGCTCTTTTAGAAAATAGTAGAAAAATTCAAGCCACGCTTTTACCATGATTCACGATTTAGACCTACAGAAATTCATAATTAACTACGAAATCTCTGCTCGTATATTCATGTTCCATTTTCTATTACCTTTAATAGGTAGTGCTACATTTGCAGTCTTGAAAAGGTTTCATTAAGAGAAAGCTGCAAGCATTTATGTTTAAAAGAAGGCATCAATTATTTAATACAAAATTGTAAACTGTGACACTATCATTTCTTCACAGATTTTTTTGCTATCATTTCATCTACTGCATTTGCAATACTTACAATTCATTTCAAGTTCAGCTGGGAAAGCATTAGGTAAGCTTTCTATATTATATTCCATGTAATGTATTTCAAATGGGCGAGGTGGCATAGCGGTTAGAGCGCATGACTCCAGTGTGGAAGGTCTACGGTTCGAGTCCGACTCGAGATCTTGACTGAATGCTCGCTCACTGTTTACTCAGAAGCAAATGGGTGCCTGGTAGCAACACTGGGGAGATGCAGGTGGCGAGGAAAGGATCTGATCACTGTACCTCATATGCCGATTGCTCAGGATAACTGTCCTCTCTAACAGGCACTTCCCTACATACGAAAATTTATGGGACTACCTTTATCCTTACTTTAATGTATTTCAAATTATTAAACTTCTAAAGACTTCATTGCCATCTTCTTCTCTTGTACAAGAGCTTGTATCCGAAGTTCTAAATGATCTAGTTTTCATTGGTAATTGTAGCATGAAGCAAAAGAATTCAAAAAATTCTCTTCTGTGCACTTTTTTAATAAGAATACCTAATTTTGGTCGAGCGTCAATATTCTCAAATTCTTCTGGCTTTGAGCCTAAGATTATTCTTAAATTACTCTAAAGTGTCAAAGGTGTATTATCTTAGTCTGGAAATGAAAGAAATATATTCAAGTCTTTATTGATATCTTACGTCATCATAAAGCAAATTAAAAGAGGAAAAGAATAGCAAATATAGCATTGATTGTCCAAAAGTTAATCTACAAGCAGCATTGTAACTCAAAGACACAAAAAGTTTAAGTCTTGATATAGCTTGAGCCTTACATTATTCTTAACATATTCTTAACTTTCAACGATTCTGAGCGTCAATTTTTTTATAAATATTATTCTTATAGAATAAAAAGTATGTTTTAGCATTTAATGTCTTCATGTAACTGTATTTGTTTACTTCATGACACATCATGGAAGAATGCATAGAATTAGTCCATTAGTTCAAAACAGATCAAAACTTGATTTCTTGAGATGTCCTGGAGACTGTTAATTCACACCAACAAAATTTCATAATGTAAATTCTTAACTGTAGATGTGAACACTTCAAAGATAGTAGAAAATTGTTGAAAACTTTGAATCTACTATAGGTCTGCTTGTTATGTCTCTGACCAATAGCATATTCATTGGACTTTACGATTTTCAGCCATCTTATTTTATATAGTTGTTAAAAGTTTCATGTTATTCCAAGTATTCTCAGCTATTCGAGGATAAAAACATGTGTTTGTGCGAATCTATGTAGCCAAATCACTATGCTGTAGACAGCTGAACTAGCAGGGGGGGGGCATGAATGAAGATCCAATGAGTGTAACTGACAGTGTAGAGCACTTCCATGCAATACCTCTTTGAATTATTGAGTGCAATAAGGACCTTAATGTAGGATAGCCTATTTGTTTTTAGTACCTAATATGTTGATGTGAATCGTATCATTTTTCCACAGGTTTGCAATGCCTCTCCAATTGATTAGGATCCTTCGAATCGATCGACAGCGAGGCGCATTTAAAACATTCCATGCAGTTATCAAGAACCATTTCAGGGTACTAACGTTTCTCAAACATCTCATTTGAATTTCTTATACCCTAAAGCACCGAAAATTTCACGGAACTGGACTTCAGTGGAGGCAAAAGATGCTGTTTTGGTCATTAGTGTTCTAAATCTTAGAGATTTGCTTGTAGATATTAAATGCACCAAATGGTTAAAGTGAACAGGGATGCCGAAGAGGGAAGCGAGCACCTTTCTTACCTTTCATTTGGGGAGCAGGGGAGCAACAGTACCCTTTTTGAAATGCAATAGAATCCTCTTCAGACAATGATAGGATTCAACGGAGGTCAAATAAGCTACTCTTTTGTGCTTAATTGTAGGGGAGGGTCGACTTAGCAGGGGGCGTATTTTTCTAGATGTCATAAAGTGGAGGGATGGTAATAGAATGACATACCGGGAAAATCGCAACAACCCAGAAGGAAGTAGAAGAGTTGATGATCCCACCAGATGGTGTTAAGTGAAAATTTGATGGAGTGGTAGACAGTGTTCCAACTGACGAGGGTACTGAAGTGCTTACTGGAGAGTTGAATCTTGAATAATGGGATTAAAATTTTCCTGATAGTTGTGATGCTCACATTTTGCTAAAATTAGGGGGTTATTATAAAATTCTAAGAGGGGTGAATATTTTCAAAAAGTGCAACATGACCCCCCTACAATTAAGCACAAAAGAGTAGTAAATAAGCAATATATAATGGGGTGAGAGAGTTATTTGCATTAATGTGAGAAATATAGCCCCTGCTAAAAGATGGAACGAAAATTTCCCCAAGAGGTGCCTTGGGTCCTAAAAAGCTGCCTAAGCTGGGCGGTGTCTCAAAGTAGCCTATGCTATTTGGTGCTCTTTTGCTCCTATTGACACACCTTCCCCCCTAACGTTCCGGCGTCTCTGAAAGTGACCTTCTAATTGCACTTTCATGTTAGCTATGAAGAGCAAGCTCGCTCTTTTTTGGAAAAGTATTGTTGCTTCTTAGTAGGAATGGAGTACTCCATGTAGAACCACATGATACTCTACTGAACAATAACAGCTTTTCGTCCTGGTCCTTCATTATTAACTAGGACAGATGACTATAGGATTAAGATCTATTTCGATGTTTAGCGTTGTTATGACTAAGCTGGACAGCCCATCGCTAAACTTATCCTGTTACTGTCGTATAGGCAGAAATTGGCTAGAATGTCAATTATTTAGGTTATTACGTGTTTTGAGCTGATCCTCTCTTCAACATTTATAAGGACATTATTTTGGAGAAAGTAATCTGCAGGGTGTGACAAAAAACTAGCTGTTTCTTTCATTTATTTCTTTTAATTGCGAGAGAAAATTTTATGACCAAATATCAGATCTATAGCCATATAGTTAGCACATTCATACATCTCTGTCTGGCGTACAACTTTGAAGGAACCCGGTACCCTTTTTCTTGAAACAATTACGAAAATTCTTTCGAGTTAGGAATAGTGAGTGGTCATAAAATTGGAAAGTAGCAAAATCGAAAGAATTACTGTCTTATTTCTTCCGTATCTAAATCTGTAAAATGTTGTCCCAACCTATACCAGTAGTCTTAGGGTATCTTCGGGAGTTATGTCTCTATCCTCGAAGATTCTCAGTTGCGTGCCTATCTCTTCTAGCTCTTGGAATTTTAAGTGTCTTTCTAGTGTTTTAAGCGTATGTCTATATCACTCAAGGATGTGCTTAGACGCTTTCCGTTGGGGAGGGGGGCGTTTTGACCATTTGACCAGCTAATGTCGATAAAAAGGTCACCTTAAACACTATGACCATTGGAATGCTAAATTTCCTGCACCATGAACGACTTTTGACCAACTTTCTTACAGTTTCGTGCATGGTGGGGGGACGTTACCCCCTCCATGACCCCCAATAAGTACACCACTGATGTCAAGTTCTCCTCTTTTAGGAATTACTGACTTGCTGGTACATGGGATTTATTGTCGTGTTATTTTTGAGTTACCTGACATATGCAGAACCAGTTATCATTGGTGGAAAACAAAACAGAACAGTGGATAATCTTGCCAATGGATTATACTGGGCAATCGTAAGTTTCTACTTATTTCTGTTTTCCCTCACGAGATTTTTTAAATCTACCAGTGATGTGCTTATAGGGGGCGTGGTGTGCTTATGGGGGCGAGATGTGCTTATGGGGGGCATATTTTACTGGGCAATCGTAAGTTCCTGATTATTTCTATTTTTTGGAAACTTAGCTATAGCTGCACCATTTTCAACGCAAAGTTTGCATTTTAATACAGCAGAAGGCTATCTTCGAGTTGTTTGTAAGTTTGGGTTGAGGGGCACTTCTTAATGGTATGCAATTGGTCAGCACATACCCGAAATGGTACGTTATTGTTGAAACTCAGAGTTTAAAGTTCAGTGATTGTTGAGTAATGCAAAAATAAAGTACATCATGCAGTGCAGCTAAGTAAACCTTGCCCTGATTGAATTGATGGTGAAGGTCATGTTTTAGTGAAAAATATCAGGTAGCATTGATTGTTTCATAGTATTAATGATCTATTTGTAACTAGGGCTGGGCAGGGTGCATTTCTAGCAAATTAGCTTTTTAACTAGATTTGACAATAATAATGTTTTCCATTTGAAGACTGGCTCCCTTGTAAGTGAGCTGTGAGTAAGTAATAAGTTCAAAAGGAAGGACAAAAATCGTTCTTTGAAAAAGTTTTTTACTTGTAGTAGCCTACCGCCTTGACCAGACATAGAAGAAAAACCATCTGTGCAAAAGTTTTGAATATTGATTTGACTTTATAAATTTTTGACTGTTTAGGAACATGTGCTATATCCAAGACGAATGTTTGACCCGGAGCCTGTAACAAAGTGAGCACTAGTTTGTGTGCTCTTTTTCAGCCTTTTTACTGTGGTCACGGTCGGAAAACTTTGTTAAAGCCTCACATCCTAGTATTTTAGGCCCTTGCCAATGCACCAGTAAAATCTGTTGTTGTTGTTGTTGTTGTTGTTCACTAATTGGAAATAGTGAAGAGAAAAAGTGTGGAACTGAATGCTGACTCCAAATTTAAGATGTCCTATGAAATGATTTACATTTGACAGGCTCATTACCATTGCTTTATGTTCTTTGTTGTGTAAATAAGTAAGAGACACTCATTGAAAAAAATTCTATGAAGATTTTTCATAAATGTTAATTATGTGAACGCACGTTGTATCTGATTCTGATTCATGAAGTTCTCTCCTTTAAGCTTGTAACTTTTATTCACTTTATTATATTTTGAAATTTTCATCTTAATTGGTTTTCTTTTGTTTTTGATGCCAGGTATCTATGACAACAATAGGGTACGGGGACATTGCTCCGCGTACGGTCACCTCGAAAGTGCTCTTGTGTATTTTTGGCATCATCGGCACCGGATTCATCGCCCTCCCAGCGGTAAGATTTTGCACACAGATTCTTCGCTTCTATAATAGTACTTGAAACAGCCATACCGGTTTTAGAATTTAGCGACTCATTCTTCGTATTCGTATCAGTATTAGATGTACAATTTCCCCTCCCCCTTCCGCATCATAGAATCTTTCAGAGTCCAGAAAAGTCATGACTCAACAGCTGTAAACCGGAGGACGGTTTGGCTTGCTAATGTAGTTTTTAGGAAGGCTTGACAATTGTACAAAAGGAATTCAGTTTGAGGAAAATTTTCTAGCATCATGATAATAGAATGAGGAATGCTAATTCTTATTTGTAACATAGCACAAGAAATCTTTGGTTAGATGTGAGATTAAACGCTCTTCATATAGAGCATATAAAATTTCCTCAAAAATAGAGAAATACTTCGCTTCTAACAGAATGAGGAAGGTTCACCGTAAAGAATTGGCAACCGGTGAGGCTTGGTCCATTTCTGGACTTTGCAGTCTTTGTTCGTTAAACCTAGCGCACACAGTACGATTTTTGTCGCTGGCAACAAAGATCTTGGCTTCTGTCGTCAGCGACTAAAAAGAATTTCTAGCATATTTGATATTGAAGATCGTCGTAAGAGACAAAATTCTTTTATATGTGTTTCCCGCACACAGCAATTTTTCGTCGCCAGCGACAAAAATCTTCGTCCTCAGTGACGAAAATCGTGCTGTATGCGCTAGGCTTTAGCAATACCCTTAGCTAAGTAAATTTCTCGGCTTTAGAGGGAGATTACAATTATGTGTACGATATGGCTGTCTATATTTCCTTTCTCCTAAATTACAAGGCACCATTGGGCCTCTGATTTACAACGATATTAGTCACCTCTTTTAGACGCAGACCAGCAAATTTCAGCTAATTACACAAGTTTTATACAGAAATCGTATATGGCACTACATAGGCGGCAAATATTGATTTGCTAGCAAAGGAAGCACCATCGAATGATTCCTGCCAATAATGTTGCGAGAAGCATAGGTGTCAAATCTTGATTGGCTAGCAAAGGAATCACCATCGAATGATTCCTACCAATAATGTTGCGAGAATTCGCCCGAGAAGCGTGTTTTGGCAGCAAATAGTGCACTTTCTTCGTGAAAAAGCTGATAACACATAGTTTCAAATAATTAAAAAATATTTTGCAAGCATGTTCAAAAAGCTTCAATTCGTATTTCTAGAAGGAGCAGGTTCCATATCTTGCGCAAATCAGAAGCTATCGACATTACAAGCAAAGATGGATAACTTGTAATGCGGATGACTTTTGATCTGCGTAAGATATCAAGATTGCTTCTTCTAGAAATGTGAATTGAAGCCTTCTGAACATGCTTGCAAAATATTTGTCAATTATACGAAACTATATGGTAGCAGTGTTTTCTCAAAGAAAGTACACTATTTACCACTAAAACACGCTTCTCGAACGAATTCTCGCAACATTATTGGAAGGAATCCTTCGATGGTGATTGGTTTATTAGCCAATCAAGATTTGACGCCTATGCTTTTCGCAATATTATTGGCAGGAATCATTCGATGGTGATTCCTTTGTTAGTCCAATCAAGATTTGACGCCTAAGCTTCTTGTAATCATTCGTAATCATTATTGGCAGGAATCATTCGATGGTGATTCCTTTGTTAGCCCAATCAAGATTTGATGCCTATGCTTCTCGCAACATTATTGGCAGGAATCATTCGATGGTGATTCCTTTGTTAAGCTAATCAAGATTTGACGCCTATTCTATATGGCACTCAATTTTTTATACTTTTCTTCATGCAGGGTATAATTGGTTCTGGGTTTGCATTGCAAGTTATAGAACAGAAGAAAAAGCAGCACAACAGAAAGAGACGACGTCCTGCAGCAATGCTCATTCAGGTAGAGTCATCCTAATTTGATTTAACATTAATTGCCACTTTCTGTTACTTGTGAAAACTGGCCAGTTGCTAAGTCGAAAGATACTGCGCGTACTAGAAAACTTAGTGAAATGTACAAAATAGTTTCTTGAAAACATGACGAACTTTGGTGTGCTCAATCTAATATGGACACCAATTAAAGAAAGCTACAATACTCGCCAAATGTCCTGGGACAATTTGTATATTTTTAATCTGGATGGAGCATTCACCCGCTCCCCCCTCTAGACAATGTTGGTTACTGGGAGAAGTACATGCGGCAACGGAAAATTTTTTCGTGCACAATAATGCCAAGTGTCTAAGGAACAGACCAACATTGTTTTAGGGGGAAGGGGGGTGCATCAAAGTGTGATGGTTAAAATGCCGAGAAAGCTATAGCTTTTCATAATTTTTGAAAATGTCCCAGGGAATTTTGGCAAGTATTGTAGATTGCGTAAGGCATTGATTACATCGTAAGAATTCCTACGTAGAATTCATCATAATTGATTAATACTAGTTGGTTTTTCAGACTATTATAAGTGTGACTAAGTATCTCATAGAAGAACGTAAATAAGCATGTGAATAGGACCGTGGATAGTAGAATTGGACTGGGGCGAGTGAATGCTAAAGCCAATTGAGTTATGATGAAAATAATCGTGCAGAGTATCTCAATGTACAATTTCAAAGTTGTTGAGGACAAGACATGACCTTCCTACTGCCTAAGAACCTGCGTAACAAAGAAGATCAAGCTAACTCCATGTTAAGTTGAGAAATGACATACTACGTAGCCTCTTTGCCATATTGCTTAGCCTCTTTGGGTGAGTACGATATGTAAATGAAGAATCCTTAAGAGAAGTGTCATGTCTGTGGAGGTGTTTTTGGTCACCTTGTTCTTATTATTGTTTTGCTTCATCTTAGGCTGCATGGAAAGTATGGGCCTCAGACCTAAAGAAAAACTACTCAGCAACGTGGTTGCCACATACAAAAGTTGTCAAGTCATTTAACGACAGTGAATTGCAAGCATTATTCTCCAGTCCCGCAGATTCCTTTATTAACTTACCTGGAACAAGCATAAGATGTAAAGTTTAAACCCCACTTTAATTAATTCCATCGTTCATATCAGGGCCGTTCCTAGAACTTTTTCCTTAGGGGATGTAGGACCCAGATTTTGTGAAACATAAGACGTGTTTCCCACTTTTCTTTAACACCTCAATACGTAAGTCTTCTTCTTGAGTATCAACAATACAAAAAATGAAAGAATCTGGTGTTGGTTCTGCTCTGGTCAAAAGGTAAAGTTCAAAGCGGTGTGAAAGACCAAAAATGATTTTTATGGAGTCTCTTCTGATTTTCCTTGATTTCCTAAATAAATCTCCTGCTGAAGCCATCTCCCAAAGAATTGAATAGAAATATGGAGTTTTTAAGAATTTTTCTCTAAAATTCTCAAATTTACGGAATTTCTAAGTGCCCTTGAAAGCGTATATTAAATCTTAAGAGTCTTTAAGGAGTTTAAGGAATAGCACGAAACCTGTTGGTGAGAGAGGTACTTTTTAACAATTTATCGAAAGAGGGTTGTTTAAGGTTATGTCATCGCATACCTCATTTTGGGAACGGACCTGAACTTGCTATAAAATTGTAATTTTTTTTAAATGATAAGCTCAGTCAATTAAAGGAATTTCTGTAGTGTTATCATTGGCTTAACTCAAAATTAATAAGTGAATCGCTTAACATGTTTTTGTTGTTTTTGCGCTCTGAATTTGCATCTTTTGTTTGCTCTCATTCTGTATTATTCTGCTCTTTTATTTAATTCAATTTTAATTCTGTTTTGCCAAACACACCTTTCTGCTTGGCCGACAAATGCGCACCGACAAATTCATGCTTTGCGCTTCTGCTGTGACACCTGCCTGGTAAAATCGGCGAACTTTAACTCTCTGTATTTTCTTCTCGTTAAATTTGTTCTCTTTTCAATGCAAGTCATGAGTTTTTGCCACATCATAAAGCTTATTTTTGATATTTACTGTGACATTTGTCGTGTTATTCAATTGCCTTGTATTATTTTTCAGATAAATCTGGTATCAATTTATCTCCGAATACGCGAAAGTCCGAATCTACTGATGAGCTTAAAGTAGATGGTGCTTACTTATTGTACAAAGAGTGGGTATTTCATGCATTTGCTGCACCTCCTCAGCTACATTTTACTCAGAAATCCTTGTATATCTACCTCGCTATTTTCATAGTAAATATTACTTTGCAATTTTTGAATGGTAGTCCCACACAGTTTTCTAAATTGCACTACCTATTTTTCTTATAAGAAATAAGTTTTTAAGAAAATAAGGCTTAAATTGCCAACATCTTAAGAAAATGCTAAGAAATTTTGTTGGCCAAAAATCGATATTACGTCATCATTACATTCAAAGTGTTGCTAACATTTTTAATTTAATAATGACGTCTGAGATGGAATTCAAATTCAATTATACAAGATAAGCAAAGACAGGGTAACCCACTTTAGCCAGTTTAATTCAGTAAAAGCTAAGAAAATTTAAAGAAAGTCTCACGCTCAATTTCGCGAAAAGTTAAAAAAATTTGAGGCTCAAGCTTTCTCATAGAAAGAACTGGAATTCATATTAGGCGCAAACTGCCATCAACTGTTGATATAGAAGAATTGTTTCGCTGAAGTGATTCAAAAGGTCATGGATCTATCCCGACCAGCCTAGGTATTTTCCTGTGCGAAGAAAGGTGCAAATGGAGACAGATTGCTTCTGGCACCAAATCTAAGAGTTACTCTAAAGGTTATAAAGATTTGTGAGTTGCTTCAAGTCCCACCAAGGCTTTCGTAGGGCCTAAGTAATACTGGAAAAAATTCATGCCTAGAGTTTGAGTCTGGAATTTCAGTCAATTCCAGACTGAAATCTCATGAAGAAGTTTTCAATGCAGTCTTTATAACTTCTCTATTTCCCTCTTAGTTTGACCAAAGGGCAAAAGATCGCAATCGGGTTTATTCGGCATTTGAAGTTCATTGTTGCGTTAAAGTACTTTCGAGTAAGTGCCTGCTTTGATTTTCTATTCACCTTCCAGCAAGTATTCACCTTCAGGGGGCACGGAGAGTAATGCCCCCAAATGAAAAATTTTGCATGGCTTTATCTCCCAACAAGAATTTTTAACCTGGAGATTGACATAACAAATGAGACTTTCGCTTCTCCAAATTGATGGTACAGGCAGGTTTTGCCCTTCCCCAGGGCATTCCCTTCTGCTACGTGCTTCATATCCAGTGGTAATTTCTAGTGGGACTCAGCGAGGAAAATTCTCCTTTGTTGCATTAGATATTCACATTGGGGGCCACAGCCCCAAAATATTCTATTAGACCATCCTCTCAAAGTGTTTTGCACTCCATTTTTATGATGAATTTTGCACCTTTAAATGGTATTAAGGCCTTTCTAATTTTTGACTATATCATATGATGGTAAAACCAAGTTTTTCCATATCAGTATCTTTGAAAATTTGGGCTTGTTTTGAAAAAGCCACAGCCTTTTCTGCAGATGCTGCACTTAGAACTACCCATGTAGAAATTTTTATAAATCAACCACTACCAATAACATAGATCTCGCATTTTGCATTTCGCCATATATTCTCATTTCAGTGCACTTGCAAGTTTGCTACATTCACGTTTTGTTTTCGTTTTCACTGCAGCTTAGTTCGTTACATTACGAAACTTCAAAGAAGTTTTTAGAACTTGAATGTGGCCAAAAGTTAAGAAACTTTTAGTACTAGGCCTTGAGCTAGGCTTCTTATGGAAGAAAGAGCGTGTATACCATATTTACAGTTGGCGATTACAATAGTAACTTAATACTAATTTAAACTAACGATTTACAATGCAAAGAAAAGTATACCAAATACTTAGATATACTTTCATTTCAGCGCACCCGCAAGCCGTATGATGAGAAGGATATAATGGACCAGTTCAATAACGGACAGGTTGAGATGTTCGGACAACTGAGAATAATCCAAAGGCAGTAAGTAGGCCGTCATTGTACCAACTGTTCAAAGTTAATAAATATTACAATATTTTGCTTTCATGATATGGGGTGGTTTTTGTCAGTAGCGTAACCAGGATCTCATAATTGGAATGGGAACAAAATATGTCTTGGTGATCACACTATGTTTCTCTATAGACACTCTTCTTAGTTTGGTTAAAGCTACACAGATTTCGATTGTCAAACTTTGCAGTAAATGATCGAGTAAATTGACGATTGATCGACTTATGATTGTTAGAGAATCCCTGCAATCATTGAATCAATGCAATCATTAAATCACTGCAATCATTGAATTACTTTGATCATTGAATCACTGCAATCATTGAATCACTGCAATTATTAAATCACTACAATCATTGAATCACTGCGATCATTGAATCACAGCAATCATTGAATCATTTTAATCATTAATCATTTGGGGAGATGTCAGAGGCTTTTGCTTTGTGAATCTGAAACTTCTAATATAACATCAGATGTAAAAGAGAAGCATGTCAAGGGCAATAATTTTAAAACAAAATGTCAATAATTAGCCTGAAAATTAGATAGTATAAAGATCTTTAAACATTGATTTTTCAATGACAAATATAGTTTCATCCCGTCGTAAGCATGTAGACGAAAAAGAGAAAAATTAAATCTGTTATTTTGTGATTCACTTGACTTCATTAGTGATTAATGTGATTATAAGAGTATCAATTCCACGGATTCTTTTGCTATATACGGTTCATGATTCAAGCTCATGGTGTTCTGTTGTAGAACTATAGTTACCAGCTACTTCTGTTCATTAAACTTTTTCATGACATTATGTTACCAATCTACTCTCATTTAGTTCAAAAATCTGTCCCTTTTTCTTTACTTTTAAAGATATAACTTTTGAAGCAACGTTAATTTTCAGGGTTGATAATATGATGGACAAAAGAGGTTAGCTGACTTTTTGTTTATTTCTCATTGGTTGAATTTATTCTTCAAAGCTTTTCCCATTCTAATAAGGATAGAAGCGAGTTCTATATTCACTAGCGTGCTGTTGATAGACCTACCGGCAATAGAGTTCATAAGTGTGCATCACAAATGGTCTATTTGAATCTAAAGGTATGAAAAAAGATCTTGAAATAGCCATTGAGCAATAACTATTTCAAGGCATTGATATTCTTGAAGGCTAACTAATGTAAGTGTTTTTGTGTGTTAATAAATATGGCTTTATTGTACTTACTTGAGGTATGAAGCTACCAAAATATAATTAGTTCAAGGCATTTTTTCAAACTTGGCAATTAAATGTAGACTTAGTTGCTATTAACAGCCTGTTATGAAATGGAAAGTCTGGTATGAATTTTTCCCCCTCCCCCAACAGAAGCATTGACAGGGTTGCCACCAAATCGGGGAATTGAGGGGAAGTAAGGGAATTTCATTTCAATCAGGGAAATTCAGGGGAAAAAGTAAGATATTTTGAAAAATCAGGGTGAATCAGTAAAGTTATAGAGTTACTATAGTTTCATTTTAGAGAAGTGACTTTCTCTTTGCTCTGTCATGAATCCAGTTGAGTGTGAAAATTCCCAAGTGTCTCCTTGTTTATAGCATTTTGTTCTGTGCAGTTATCTTGAAGTGCAGTTTCTCAATTTATGGAAGCAAAAGTTTGAACTGCCAAAATTCAGGTGAAGGCTCTCCCAGACCCCACATCTGTTGAAAGAAATAACAAGAATATTAGGGAAAATCAGTGAGAAATGAGTAGCATTTCACCAAAAAATATCAAGGAAAATCAGGCAATTTTGTCTTGAAATAGCAGTGGTAACCCTGATTGAGTTGTAGATTGAGTAGGCAGGTAGGATTCTTGCCTACCTCAAAGTGGTGGTACGGGCTGGGTTTGCCCCTCCAAGACAATGCCTTCAGCTCAGTGAATGGCCTACGCTCTTCAAATTCAAGAAGCGTATTGCTGTAATTTCTTAATTTTGTGCAGCGAAAACAAGTTTTGATTAGCACATAATTTAAACACAGATCTAGCCTGAGGTATTGATAATTAGCAAGAACCATATTAGGCATGGATTTATTATAGGAATTTGACATATTGCAGCATCTTAAGTAATATTTTTTTCCAACGTCATAGCATATATAATATAATATAGTACAATATAATATAATATAATATAATATAATATAATATAATATAATATAATATAATATAATATAATATAATATAATATAATATAATATAATATAATATAATATAATATAATATAATATAATAATATATAATCAATTTATTTATAGTAAGCTTACACATAGCTAAAGGAAGCTAATTTACGCCTACTGTAAAAGCTTAAGGAAAACGTAAAATATATTATTACAGAATAGTTTCATAAAAGCTAAAACAAAAAATTTACATCATTGAGAAAGTAATAAACTATATATTAATTGCAATATAACATAAGTAGTTCTAAGCCAAGAAGCCAACTTGCGCTAAATATTGTCTGCATATTCTACAGGGGCAATTTTCCTGACCGTTCCAATGCTTTATAACGTTTTTGAATTCAGCTATAGTTCTGGAATTCTTAGCTTCATCTGGCACTGTAAGCCACAATGAGTAGCCTGAAAACACTGCACTCTGTACTCCATTGGCTACTGTCTTAATTCGTGGTAACTCTAAGCTATTCATTCGTAAATTACATGAGGGTTTTTTTCTGCACAAAGATTCTTTTCATAAAGCAAGGGCTTAGGCCTAAATTTATCTTGTATATTTCTGACATTAATAGTTGTAAGTGCCACTGATGGATTGACACTGAGTTGTCTTTTTGCAGTAGTTCAAGAAAGTTAGATGATGTATCATTATATATAATTCGCAGGGCCTTTTCATGAATGCGATTAATTCTGTTGTTCATTCGTCTGTCAGAAAACATCAAAATTAAAAGACAGTAGTTAAATTAAGATGATAATAAAGCCTTCATAATTTGCCGTAATTTGTCCCTATCAACGTAATTAGAGATTCGAGATAGGGCTTGCAGCTTCTGATTAGCCTTCTTACATAAGGCAGCTACGTGTGATTTAAAAGCAAGCATTTTATTAATAATTACCCCCAAGAAGTTTTTCTTCTTTACTTTCAGTTATTACCTCTTCTCCAATTTTAAGGGAAAGTTTTTCTCTACTTTTACCAAAAATCAGCATATGACATTTCTCTGCATTCAGTTTCATGCAGTTATTATCAAACCATATAGCACTGTTATAAACAGCAGGCTCTAATCTTTGAATGAAATCTGCAGCTTTAGTGTCGTGTGCATAGTATGTTGTGTCGTCTGGGTTGTTGCACACTTCAGTGTCACCCTTAATTATAAATAGATCGTTTACGTAAATGTTGAAAAAGAGGGGTCCTAGCACAGATCCCTGGGGCACATCTTGAATTGCTGTTCTCCATAAGCTAAATGATCCATTCACTTCTACGCTTTGCCTTCTTTCATGCAAGTAGTCATGTGTCAATGTCAGCGCTTCTTTTCCAAAGCCATAAGCTCCCAATTTTGCAATCAAGAGATCATGGTTTATTTAATCGAAAGCCTTCGATAGATTCATTAATATAGCGCCAGTAGTTTCTCCACGATCCAATGCCCTTTTGGTGCACTCAACAAATTTGAGAAGGGTGTGTTGAGTGCTATAATTTTTGCGAAAATCACAAAGCTTTAGGGAGAGAAAACTGCAGGTGGATTGCTTTATTTGATTTTCCAGTATTCTCTCAACATTTTTTGAAATGCTGGGGAGACATGTTATTGCCCTGTAATTTGTTTTTAATGATGCATCGCCATTCTTAATGAGCATGAAACATGTTAATATTCGCATCTATGCTTCGTTGTAGATCTACTGACAACTCAAGTGCGGCAGTTGGAATCAAAGGTATGAAGTGAAATTCTTCTTTAAGTGTTATTCAATTGTTGCTCAAGTGTTATTCCATTGTTGTTCAAGTGTTATTCCATTGTTGTTCAAGTGTTACACAATTGTTGTTCAAGTGTTATTGAATTGTTTTTCAATTGTTGTTCGCTTTTTGTTCAAACGTTGTTTAAGTGTGCTCTGAGCAGATGATGCGTAATATTCCTTAGTGGCAAATCAAAGCAATGTACTTACTATATTTTTAAGTCATGTAGAGCTCTAGTTGGCATATTACTGTACCGCATTGCAACAGTCTGATTCAACCATCTTCACCAAGAGTCTCTTTAATATATGCAACAGTGTTGCTATGGAGATAGAATGCATTTTTCATTTTCATTTCAAAAGTTTTGTATATAATTAACAAAGAAAATAAATATAACCATACAAATAATTGTACTGCTGATCTATTAAAGGGTCGTGTTTCCTTGCTCTCTGTTCAGGAGATTGCTTTTGCGTTCTATTTTAAATTGAGCAACGGATTATTTGTTTTCTATGCTACTTGGTATTTTGTTCCTTTTTTGCCGTAGAGAAGAGAAACTGTTTTTGGCATATTCTATATGCACATTTGGGATTTGTAGAAGAATTTGATTAACAACCTCCTTCTTAATGACCCTAGAAAACCTCCCCAATTATAGCATAGGTTAATGTAATAATCAAGCTAGCTAATTTTATCGTACTTTATTTTATCTGAGATTTATTTAAGAATTATACCAAGTTTGAGCTTAATGAAGGATTTGGATTTTGCCTGTTTAAGCTTTCTTTGCAGAAGTTTATACTTCACATGATAAAATGATTTTTCTGCTTTGTTCTTACTTTATGTTTGTAATGAACAGGTACACTAGCGCAATGTATTGCTGTTGTACACGTTTTTTTTTTATAAGAAAAAGTTTATAAGAAAATGAGGCTCAAATCGTCAATATCTTAAGAAAATCGTAAGAAAATCACGAGGCTCAATTTCCAAAATTAAGTGTTTTTATAGGCAAAAAAATCGGTACTTCATCATTATTGCATTCAAAATGTTAAAGATGGAATTCAAATTCATGTATACAATATTATTAACAATAGTGTAAACCACTCTAGCCAATTTATTTCAGTAAGAGTTAAGAAAAATTTAAAAAAATCTCAGGCTCAATTTCGTGAAAAGTTAAGAAAATTGAGGCTCAGGCAAAATAATGATATTATAAAAAAAAGCGTGTATTTTTCGTTTATTTTAGATTGTAGGTCATGTTGATTTACCTTTGATGCTATGTATTAAAATGGCATGCTTGTGCAAAGTCGTGTAGTAAACCTCCATGTAGTGTCAGTATCCACCCTTCCGGGCAATGTATTGGTGTTTGTTGACGTGCCTGTGCTCTGACGTAAATTGTGTTGTTTAGTGCCTTGCTTATTATGTGTATTGATGTTTTAATTCAGTCCTCGTTTTTACATCTAAAAGAAAAGCATCAAGAGTCGTTCTTCATTTTGTAGTTCTACTTCAGGCTTAGGCCTATGGCCAAGGCTCTAAGACTTAATGGTTTGATAATTACTGGTCTCCATGAGAAGCCACAAAAACGGTACACTAGCAAAGACTGGAATTTTTGCCTGCAGTTTTCAGATAAATTCACACTTTCTGTGGCCCAAGAACATGTGAAGAATCTTTAAGTTCCAAAAAGGAGAAATATTATGAATATTGAGGTTCAATGAAACCAAGATATTCTTATAAAAAATATGTGTAATCTTTGTAGCTTTTCGTACCTAAGGATGCTTGTTTGTGCACTTTGAATAGAAGAGAAACATAATATTACTCATTTGTTTGATAGAACTGTCTATTTCTCGTAGCTTTTAGAGATTTCACTGAAACAGGAAGAACTCTTCTCAGTTGTGAAGGATATTTCAGATACCATTAAGTCACACAAAGAAGGAAGTGAAAGTACTGAAAGTGCTGTGCCGGTGGAAAAACATCAATGATAAGTGAATAGTTGACGGTATTAGAGTTTTATGTAAGTTAGAGTTCAGAGTTCCTGTAAGAGCCCGTAGCAAAGTGAAATGTGATGCCGTTGGGTAATCAGCATACGCAATACGAGGCAGAATCACAATGGCGGCTGTTTGCAGTTGGTTGCAGTATTTGCCCTTCCTAGACGACATCTGGTTCATTATTTTATAATTTTACACGCCTGATTCGAAAACTCTTGAGTGTGAGCTATTATTCAAAGCGATAATCAAAGAGCCAAGAGAACCTATTTGGTATATAAACTGTAATTAAACTTTTTTCATTTAGTCAACAGATCATGGTTCTTTTGATTAAATGTGATGCAACTCAATTCTTCGAACTACAGATAAAATGACAAGACTTTGACTTCAGTGCTTGATGGTCGTATTTTGATGAACCAACCTACTGTATAGTGGCCTTGGGAACCAACAGTGGCCTCGGAAATGTAATTAGTGGCCTGGAAGGAATAGCTAATGGATAAATGAGAGACTTCGTCTAGTTTCTTGCTCATAAAAGCACTCTTAGGCTGAGATGCTAAGTGGTAACCGGGGCCATTAAAAAAGTACCTGCACTCAATGTTTATCTATTTTGACCCCCTCCCTATTGCACGCTTTTGTACGTTTTGGAGGTAACCCTCCCCCAAAGGTTCGTAATTCAAAGTTATCACCCCCCCACCTAGATAATAGTAATAATAATGCAATATTTAGTTAGGTTTTCTTGTTCAGCTGGTTAGTATAAATCAAGGACTTGTTTAAAAAATTAATTGCAATAAGAATATTATAGTCTTTGAAATTCTCGTCTTGAACCTTTGAATAATCGAATCTATTACCTATCTCACTATTTTCAAAGTGCATAAAAATCAATACATAGCTGAGAAATCTAAAATTATCACAGTTTTGTATAAAAATCAACTTGCTTATAATCTTAAAAGACGATTATTCAAGTACATTTCAACTTGAACTTCTTAACATGCAAAGCAATTTTGAACTAAAAAATTCCCCTTCAGAAGTCAATTTAATCCGCTTTTATCAGTTGCATGCAGGGTCGCCGAGAAAATTCTCGCTGGAGAAAATTTTCTGCTCGTTTCGCTCGCAGGAGGCCCCGGGGAAAAGGAGAAGGACGAGGCGCCCAGCGAGAGAAGCGAGCAGAAAATTTTCACGGTCTAGACATTAACTTCGGAAAATTACTGCTGGTTTACTGATGAGGCCACCCAGATCTTAAAGCACTGGGTGTTATGAGGCCCCTTGGAGCTTGTGGCCCTGGGGCAGTTTGCCCCCCTGCCCCCTACTCGGCGACCCATGTTTTATGTAGCAACGGAAGAGGATTTTACCAACGTAAAGACAGTGTGGCGCACTGTGAACAGCGCTGAGCTTGAAAAATCAGTAAAGGATCTTCCGTTAGACCTGAGATCAAACAACTTGCTAACGGAAAACAACGCCAGATATCTCATTAGAAATGACAAGACATAAGACCAAACAACTAACTATTAGCGTTGTAAATATGATCATTTTGTGTTAATTTGTTAGTTCTGTTTAGTTAAGTATAGTTTGGTTACGCATAACCAAAGCTACATAATGCATTCTAATTGCTCCTAATGTATCACGTGGTAATACAAGGCAGTATATGGATGTAAACATCAAGAGCTTCGAATGGTGTATAGTTTATTTTTCATGGTTTTGTGCAAAAGCACACTAGCTCCCAGATCGTTGCAGGTACGCTGCTATCGGGTTAAGCTGCACAAAGATATGTGGCTGCAGAGGATGCGTGATGAAACAGACCTTTTATGAACTGGGAATAGTGAGCTAGGTTTATGAGCTCCATGCACCCATTTGCCATGTAATCCTAGGTTCATTCCATGCACTTAGGCCCAAAGATCATCAGAGTGCACTAAACTTTATTTTTGGCGTTCGACGCAGAAAATAATAGAAAACATTTCCGGCGTGTGTAAATTCTTGAGCAGTTGGCTTGCAAAACTGGGTGGAATGGGATTTCACATGTTTTGGCTTGAGTTGTTGCAGCACAAATTTCCTGCCGCACCTTGGGCGTGCAGCTTATATGGAATGCACCATGGCATGTAACAGTCGCAGCACCACCGAATAAAAAGTGGAGTGGGGGTGGATAAAAAGTGGGAAGCTAGGAAGTCAATAAAAGTGTTATCTTTATAATATTTGTATTTTTGATGTCATTGGGTGGAAAAGTGGGGGGGGGGCTGAAGCCCCTCTAGTGGCGCCGTACTTGTGTAACTTCCAAACTATTGCTACATACCATTGTTGGTGAAAATTTTCTACATTAAAATTACCAATAGCTAGTATTTTATTGGTTAGAATCATATTACAAATTCCTGCAATGGTGAACTTAAATGAAATTTTTGTAAAATTCCACATGACCCACCTAAAATCGGTAATTGCCTTTTGGCTTCCCTTCTGAATATATTCAGATGTGGTATCCAGCGCAGCCTGCAAAGCATAGGCGTCATATCTTGATTGGCTAACAAAGGAATCACCATCGAATGATTCCTACCAATAATGTTGCGAGAAGCATATGTGTCATATCTTGATTGGTTAACAAAGGAATCACCATCCAATGATTCCTACCACTAATGTTCCGAGAATTCGTTCGAGAAGCGCGTTTTGGTGGTAAATCGTGCACTTTCTTTGCGAAAAAGCTGGTAGCACATAGTTTCAAATGATTAGAAAATATTTTGCAAGCATGTTCAGAAGGCTTCGCTTCACATGACCAGAAGGAGCAATTTTTATATCTTACACCTAAGGAACAATGAGGGAGAACTTGTACTTGATGACAATGAAAAAGCTGACCTTATGAATGACTTTTTTGCAAATGTAGGCAAGAACCTGGCAAAGAACCTTGATGAAGTAGAATTTTCACCTAACAAGTATAT
>WIPJ01000383.1:35610-60439 GCA_018155075.1 Cassiopea andromeda
AGAGAGAGAGAGAGAGAGAGAGAGAGTATATAGAGAGAGAGAGAGAGAGAAGTTACCCCGACAATAGGACATTTGGATATAAATGAGAAAGCTCAACAAGCGTAAAGCATTGGACCAGACAGAGCAACAACAAAAGAACTCAGAACAGCATCTGAGGAATTGAATATTCCGATAGCAAACACATGTCGCATGAGATATATTGAAGGAAAGTATCTAAGTAAATGGAAAATTGGTAAATTGAAACCAGCGTACAAACAAGGCGAAAGAGCATAGAAAACTATCGTCCTCTAACAATACTATCCAAGTAAGGTAAATGAGTCGCTAATATGCGATGTTATAGCAGGCCCGTAGACAGCTAAACTGAATTGGGGGAGCGTTTGTATGTCCCACATTTGCTTCCATAAGTAACAAAGCATTTGGCAAAATAGTCCTGTCTGATAGGCATGCCGTTGAAAAATGGGGGTTTAGGGGCTTGTCCCCAAAATATTTTTTAAAGCAACGCCCTAGAACGTCGGGAAACTCCCTTTTTACGAAGTGGAATTTAAATGTTTTCATTATTGATCTTCATGCTACGGAGGAGAAACTAATCTCTCAACCTAGTTACGCTGATGTTTCCTTTCTGCTGTTGCATACGCATACGCCAATGCTAGAGCAAAACATCTCATGCCAGTAGGTTGGGGAAAAAGCAAAGCTTACCCCAGATATCTGGCATTTGCTACATGGTGTGCACTCAGATGGAAAAAGTGCCCTTTTACAGTTTTGGCACAAGCTTTGTAGGAATTCTGTTTGCAGCCTAGAGAGTGAGATACTGGTGCTTCAGTTCTAGGGGTAGCGAATCCCAGAACTGAAGTACCAGCATTTTACTCTCTAGGCTGCAAACAGAATTCCGACAAAGCTTGTGCCAAGACTGAAAATGGCTTAAAGTCTGTCACACAGCAAAATTAGTATATATGCACGTCACATATCTGTGTAGGGATGCTCCTAGACTCTAGATTTGGTAGAAATCAATTTACAATGAGTAACAATGAGTAACAAGTACACTGTAGAGTACTTCTATATACAACTTTGGTGAGTTTTTTTGGGGGGGTAAGCCTCCCTGCCCCGCCAGTTTCTGCGGGCCTTCGTTATAGATAAACAAATTGACAAGACAAGACATAGAAGCCAATAGGCCTACACTAAAGGTAAATCAATAGAGTCAATTCTTCTGTTGCGGTGATCATTATGCTTTATACTTCTTCATCCTCAATTACTATTTATTCCTTGCTTAACTCAAATCTCTAACTTCTCTAATCCTAACTCGAACTCCCCTCAAAACTCCACACAATACTAACTTGAATAGTCTCAACTTGCCAATTCGAATCGAACATAAAGCCCACTTTACACGACACTTGACCCCAACCCAAGTTTTATTTTTGCCGTGTAAATCGACTCAACCTGGGTTTACCCCATGTTAAGAAAATCCTACTCGAGAGGTGGGTTGAGCCCAGGTTCAACCTAGGTTGAGTTTCGTGTAAATCGAAGTGGGGCGAACCTGGATTAAGGAAACTTATGGCGTATGCGCTTTTCGTTGTTTATTTCGTGAAAAGCACCATTTTCTGAACTTGGCTGATTTGGAGAACTGCGAATATAATAGTTATCCACAAAACTGAGTGAAAGGATGTTTTACTACCACTCACTACATCTTGAACCACAACAATAATCATCGAAACTGTACTTCTCCTTTTACAATGGTCATCACTGATTATAAAGTAAATTAGTTTGGCTATGGCAAGCAAGGAAGTTAGGCGGATGCACTCGCAACAGCCAAAGAGCAACAAAGCCAAGAATAAAACAATGCAATTTTGACGCTGATACGCGAGATTCTACTGTTTTATTTACAAGATGCAGTTTGATAGAATGGATTCTCGGCTTTGCCTTTGCCATATCTGTTGCATGTTCTGTTATTGATTGCTCGTTTTGTTTTGTAATGTACTTTCTCGACTTGATTTAAGAAGTGGTTGAGTCACAGATTCAGGATTGATTTTCTTTTACAATTCTGCTCTACGATGGCCTACTTTCTTTCTAAGCAACTGAATCATACGCATGCGTATTTTGATAGCTTAACCCAGGCTGACCCCAGGTTCGCTTTACACGATGAAAATGGCTCCAGTCGTGTAAATCAAACGGAGTTGAACTAGAGTTAGGTTGAACCTGGGGTGAACCTGGGTTGAAGAGTGTCGTGTAAAGTGGACATAAATCTCAAAATGAACATAAATATAAGCGTTCGAATTAAAGTCGCGTGATCGTTCACGAGACTCGCACCACGGAGCGAAAGTCTAATCCTCCATTAGCAACTGTTTCAAAATTTTGTCTTCTGCATAAATCGTTGCATTTCCCTGTGTTCCAAAATGATTCCAGAACAGGTTTTATTCCATCTTCCTATAAACCTGGCAAAAAGTCATCTCCAAAGTGGTTCAATTCACAATGTGCAAAAGCTCTCAAACATAAAAACCACTGCTTTAAACAATGGAAACTACACCAACCTCCACAGTCCAGAGCGTTATTTGTACAAGCTCGTAACCTATGCTCCAAAACCATCAATCATGCCAAATCCTCCTTTGTAAAACGCATGAACAATAAAATTGCTTCATGTCAAACAGGATTTCGCTCCTTCTGGTCCTTAGCCAAAGTTGTCTCACAAAACTTTTGCCTTTCTTCTTTTCCACCTCTAAAAAACAACTCTGGCTCATCTTCATGCACCTCTTCCTCTAAAGCTAACCTTTTCGCATCAACTTTTCAATTCCAATTTTGATGACCAAGATTTCCAACCTCCTCTCTACCCCACATCCACCATCACAATGTGCCCTATTAAGTTCTCTACACGCAAAATTCGGAAAGTCCTTCTTCAGCTCAACATCTCCAAATCTAGTGGGCCTGATGGTATACCTGCTATAGTTCTAAAGTCCTGTGCCCCTGAACTCGCCCCTGTTCGCAACAAGCTTTTCCAAGTTTCCTACAATCTTGGTATTTTCCCTTCCTCTTGGAAACTCGCCCACCTTTTCCCTATCCCCAAAAAGGTGACAAATCTGACCCTTCAAACTATCACCCTATTGCAATCACTTCTCTAATCTCTAAGACCATGGAGCAGTTCCGTTGAGAGGGGGGTAACCAGGGTAGTTACCAGGGGGCCCGGGGCCTTGAGGGGCCCGTAGAAAATAAGGTATGTATTTTTGGCTATGAGTTTTCAATTAGCAGCATTGGCAGGGCGGGCCCATGACCCGACTGATATTTGAAATTTAATCTCTGCAAGCCGAAAAATTCTATTGCACTTACTTATATCTACTTTTAGGTCAAATGTTTTAGTTATTGCTTGTGTGGACTTCCTATAAACGTAAAAGTAAATCTTCCATTCACGGTGTACACCAGAGAAAAAGCACATGCGAAGAATCAAGACAAATCCAAACGCTATAAAAGTCTTCATCAAAACCACTAAGCGGGATCACGATCCAACCAACCCCTGCGATGTCATCCTACAGGCACAAGTCTGGTGTTCAGAAAAGGCAGGAAAAATGATACGAGAAAAAGAAGCAAAGAAAGCCTCTCGCACATTGTTTGTGAGGTAGGTTCTTACAAAAGAGACAAGGAAAGTGATTCAACTTTAAAGAAAACTGGCGAAAGCTCTGTTCAAAGCATTGCTGAAGAAGAAGAAGACATAGACGGCTTAGCTGCTTCGGTAGACCATGACACCACAGAAAGTAGAGAAAGCACTACTGATTCGTCATTAAGTCAAGATACTGTCCATAGTGGATCACCTAGTTTTGATGTCGGCACATTGACCGGATTTCCAACGATAAAGGAGTTAGAAAAGGTTGTTAGAACTGGTCATTTGCCTCATCCTCCAGAGTTTCCCAAAGATTACGACGGCCACAAATTTCCAACAACGGTCCTGAATGTGAAGCAGCAAAATGGGGAGGTAGTAAGAAGAAGCTGGCTTGTTTTCAGTCCTACAAAGGCTGCACTCTATTGTTTGCCATGCAGGTTGTTTTGTCCACACTATTAATAATGGTTCAAGATCAAAATTGGCTTCTCCTGATGGTTGGGGAGCGAACAACAGCTGGAAAAGATGGTGGGAATGACTCCCAGAACATGAGAGAGGCAATGCCCACATCAAGTGTTACTTGGCATGGCGTGAGCTTCAACGACGCTTAGAAGCAGATGCTGATGTAGATTTGTTATTGGAGAAAAGTATTTTGTCTGAAGCAGAGAGATGGAAAATGTTGCTGCAGCGAGTCCTTGACGTAATCATGTTTCTTGGAGAGCGAGGGCTTGCGTTTCGTGGGGATTCAGAGAAAATTGGTGATACGCACAACGGCAACTTTCTTGGGGCTCTAGAGTTGCTTGCACGTTACGATCCTCTTCTTCAAGAGCACGTTGGTAAAGTGAAGTCTGCTCAAGAGAAAGGAACTAGACTCCAGGCTCACTATTTCTCACCAGAATCTCAAAATGAGTTTATAAATATTTGTGCTGCACAAGCGAGAAATCATATTTTAGAAGAGCGCAAGGTTTCAAGGTACTTTGCGATTATGGTTGATGGCACACCAGATGCAAGTCACACAGAGCAAACTAACTTCATTCTTAGGTACCTTACCAATGACGGTGAGATTTTCACAGTTCAAAAAAGATTTCTAGCCTTTGTTGACTGTTTTGAGAAGTCGGGTCTTGAGATCGCTAACTTAATTTTGAAGACTTTGGAGAAGTACGGAATACCCATTGCTGACTGTCGAGGCCAAGGCTATGATAGTGCTGCCAACATGTCAGGGAGATATAATGGTGCTCAGCAGCATGAAAATTCGGTCAATCCTTTGTACCTGTACTCACCCTGTGCCTGCCACTCGTTGAATCTCTGTGGTACCAATTCCTCCGTATGCTGTCCTGAAGCTGTTACTTTTTTTGGTATGGTACAAACTATATACAACCTTTTCTCGTGCAGTCCACGGAGATGGGGCATTTTACTAAGCCATATTGGGTCGTCCCTACATGGATTATCATGTACAAGATGGATCGATTGCGTTGCTAGCGTCCGACCATTTGCAGCCCATTTGCCAGGAATCAAGAAAGCCCTTGAAGATCTCCTGTTGCTGAATCTTACCCCGAAAACAACCATTGAAGTCAACGGCGCGATTAAGTATGTGTCATCATTTACATGCATAGTGATGTATGCCTTGTGGTCGAAGGTTCTTGTCCCAATCGACCAAACAAACCAAGTAATTCAGGCCAGGGAAGCAACGATCGATGTTGAGGTCTCAAACTTAAGAAGCCTGATTGAGGAGCTTAAGGAACTGCGCAGCCAATGGCCTATGATTTTGAATGAATCGAAGCTAGTTGGAAAATTCACTAAACATTTTGGCTGAATTTCCGAAAAATCGCAAGAGCAGGAGAGATGTCGAAGAAGGTGGAGATGAAGCTGATTAAACCGAAAGCAGAGGAGCGAGGGCATTCAAGCGTGATGTAATTCATACAATTGTTGATTTGGTGATTTCAGGATTGACAACACGCTTTGATGCTGCAAATCGCATTTACCAAACGTTCAGCTTTCTTTGGGAGTACTTGATTCTGTCTGAAGAGGAAGTTTTGCAGACCTGTGGCATCTTTGCCAGTAAATATGAAGTGGACATTTGCCTCGATGGACTGAGAGAAGAAATGGTCCACATCAGGTCAATCCACAAGGCAAATTTTGGAGAGAAATCGTTGAATCCGTTGCAGTTATTAAACAGCATAAGCCAATTTAAACTTGATGAGATTTTTTTCAACGTGTGTACTGCCTTGAGAATTTTTTTCACACTGCCCGTGACCGTTGCTTCGGCTGAGCGATCATTTAGCAAACTCAAGCTAATAAAGAACTTTTTGAGGAGCACAATGACTCAGCAACGACTTTCAGATTTGGCCATCTTAGGCATCGAGAGTGAAACAGCTAGAAAGATGGATTTTCAAAATGTAATTAAGGATTTCGCCATGAGGAAAGCAAGAAAAGCAGTTTTTGAAACATAAAATTAACTCTGATTTGTTTTAATTATTTGTTTTATATAGTCACTAATTACATCTTCTGTTAAAGACCTTAAAATACATATTCAAGTGTTGCAGGGGCGTTGATTTCAAAATTCATGCCTTTTACAGTTCATCTAACTGCATTGCTAAGGGCGTAACTCAAAAAAGGTTTTTGCAGCCTTCGACAGTGGGGCCCGATGACAGTCCCAGCCCTGAGGCCCGGCCCTTCTCTCGACGGCCCTGCTATGGAGACCATTGCCCACGTTTCCCCTATCTCCAAAAAGGTGATTAATCTGACCCTTCAAGCTATTTCCCTATTGCAATCACTTCTCTCATCTCTAAGACTATGGAGACCATTATCACCAAACAACTGTTTGCTTTCCTTGAAACAAACAACCTTCTTTCTGACCATCAATATGGGTTTCGAAAAGCCAGATCTACCGGTGACCTTCTAGTCTATGCTGTTCATGCATGGTCCTCTGCTCTAGAATCCTACGGTGAGAGTAGAGTGATCTCTCTTGATATTTCCAAGGCCTTTGATCGCGTCTGGCACAAAGGTCTACTTGCTAAAGTACCAATGTTTGGTCTTCACCACACCCTCATTAAATAGATTTCTAGCTTTCTATCTGATAGGTCAATTGCAATTAGGGTCGATGGCTACCTCTCTAATCCTCATTTCTTAAGTCCCATAGAGGCCAGAGGAAAACATGGTAGGTCAAGACGTATACCTTAAAGATGTAGGGGGTGACAATAGCAGTTTGAAATTTTCCTTCATCCATTGCGCCAAAATCGCTGACTTCCAGTATAATAAATTACTTCTATGAAAGTTATTTTTGTCACTCATATCAACATCAATTACTTGAATCACACTCATATCAACATCAATCACTTGAATCACACTCCTCATTTTCACTATCTGTTGCAGTGCTGATTTTCCATTTTCATGACATTGGAGTTCATTTTGTAATGGTCACTATCAAAGTCAAAAACTTAAGAAGAATTTGTCTTTGCCTGTCCAGATATGTTATCAGCAAGGAGGCACTTAACTTGATTAGGAAAAATGTAAATTGAAACAATGTAGCAAAGAGAATGTGCTTTGTTAGCTGGAATCTTGCAGAAGTGATCAAATTCAGTATCTTATATACTTCCTCTTATCCTTATACTTCAGAATAGGTTCCCATTTCCATGATATACTTGGAACTCAGCTTTTCAGCACTCCAAAAGTATTATATTGCATCGTTTTTTGAACTGTGTAATTGCCTTTCTCATGCTCTCCTTCTTTCTTCAGATGCTTAGCTGTTAGCTTTTACTTGACTTCCTTGTGACATCCACAAGAAACAACTGATGATTTATACTAAGCTTTTCTTTAAGTTTCAATACTCTAAGCTTAATGTCAGTCGTCTTGAGTGACAATAGCGTTTGAATTACAGCTTGATTGAATTTTAATATGAATTTCTCCCATGCCTGCTTGAGATTTAAGCCTTAATCATCAAAAGGGAATCATGCTCTTTCTTTAATAATACTATAGGTTTTCACATGTCTCTTCTAGTTAAAAATAAGCATCTTTTAAAAAGAGTTTTGCTGTTTCATTATATATGAGAACAATTTAAAAGTCGCTGGACATCTATCAATTAACTGCATTACAAGTTGACATCTTTTGAAAATTTATAGTTGATTTATAGGCTAAGTATGATCTAAAGCTCACACTTAAACCCAGTTTCTGGAAACCTAATGAACAGCTATTATAGGGGTTAATAAACATTGCATATCATTGTTAGAAGAAATATCCAAACAAGAATTTAAAAATGATAAAACAAGTACACTCGTGATATGCCAAGAAATGTCTCATTTTCTGTAATTTGAACTTCCTGTGCATTCACGCATGCGCTGTGAGTGTACCAATCGCCATGTTGGATTTCATCTTGAAAACTTTTATTTTAGTCATTGCATAGTCCATGAAAACTCCTTGGAGTGGCCTATCAAAGTCCTGCACGAATTCTGTATATAAATATTTTCAATGTCGTACGTAGTTTCAATCCCCTTTAAGCATGTAGATGGGAAAAGAGTAGTGAAATCTGTTATCTTGTTAATTCAATTTAGTTTATTGGTTATCAAGGTGATAAAAAGGATATCCATTGTATGGATTCTCTCGATATTCATGGTTCATGATGCAAGTTGGCAACGTTATATCATAGAATTCTAGTTACCAGTTCCCCCTCTATTTATAAATGGTTTCAGTTTTCCATGACATCATATAATTTTTTTATCTCAAAAGTTTCTTCCTCTTATTTTAATCTTTAAAGATATAATTTGTGAATTAATGTCAATTTTCAGGGTTGGTAAAATGGTGGACAAACAAGGTAAGCTGACTTTGTCTTTATTTTACAGTAGTTAAATTTATTCTTTAAAAGTTTTCACAATCTAATAGGGAACAAAACGTAGCATGTTTCATTTCTACGTTATACACTAGTGTATTGTTTATAGACCCATTGGGAATAGAATTCATGTGATATCATAGCAAAAGCTTGCTTAGAATACTCAAAGTTTGACTCTATAGTTTGGAAAAGCAGCTTGAGCTAGCCATTATTGACAAATCTCAGCTCGACCTAGGCAATAATGGTCGAGATCTAGGCAACTAAATGCTGACTTATTGCCTATCATCTCACTGTATTTTGAGTCTGGTTGCTATTTCTTACTAAATGAGGCATTGCATCTATAACATTTTAAAGATTATTGACTGTTTTCCAATTACGGTAGAATCAGCCATTGGCAGAAAATGTTTTTGAAATGCCTTGATGTAGCAATGAAACTGGACAAATGTGCAGATGCGGTGTTGTTGCAAATACTTTCTTGCCAATTTCCACTCCCCCTCCAGCTTACGGGGTTATTCCTAATTTACTTGATAACTTTTCCATATTTTTAAAGTAAGCCCCAAATTTAGCAATGTCCCCCAAATTCAGCCTATAGTTGTCAAGCGTCAGCCTTATTAGATTCTTCCTTCACCTAAACCAATCACGTAACTGCAGGGGGAGCATGGGAATAATGCCTTCCAGATGAAGAACCTGGTATGGTCTTTAATCCCAACAGCTTTATTGACCTGTAGATTAAATGCGCAGAAAAGATTTTTGCCTCCCCGAAATCGATTGTACAGGCTAACGTCAGCTGCGTGTTTGACATATACTCTTCAGATTCAAGGAGTGTATTTCTGTATCTTAAGTTCTAGCACGAGACATAGGTGATAAGCAAAAGCCATTTTAAACTTGGGTCCTGAGAAAGCCATTTGGCGTGTATCCTGAAGAATATCTTCTTTCCAACGTCTTAGTATGAAATATGTTACCTTTCATATATTTCTTTCATTGTAGATCTTCAAACAACCAAAATACAGCAGTTGGAATCAAAGGTACGAAATGAAATTCTTCTTCAAGTGTTGTTAAAGTATTGTTCAAGTGTGCTCAGAGTAGATGTTGTGTGATATTGTTTCGCAGCGAATCAAAGCAACAATCTTCATCTACTGCCATGACCAATTTCGATCGTTGGTCTCTCATACTAAGAACTTCTCATGCACAACCTTTCTTCATCTTTCCTTATTTTCAGATGCACTTAGAGTCTCTCATACATCTTTGCTGTTTGTACACATAGCCTTATCATTCATCCACCATGTCGTTCTCTTTCGTCTCCGATTTTCCTCCAAGATGACCCCACACATGCTCTAAGCTCTTCACCAGCATATCTTTGTGCAATATAGCCAGAAAAAGCTGCTTTCCTTTTGTGGCTCGTTTTAAAGAAAACAGACTGTTGTAAATGTATTTTGTCTAATACTGTATCATTGGTAATTCTATCTGTCCACCTAACTTCCAATATCCATCTGTAACATCAGATTTCAAATGAGGTTATTTTCTACCTTAAATTTGATGTTAAGCTAAAGCACTCTGGTGCATATCTCATAGTTGACCATACTAAACTGTGGAGCAATATCTTCTTGACCCTTAGAGTGATGTTATTTCTAAATAGCTCTTTACACGTCCAGAAACGTTATTTAGCCTTTGCTATCCCACATCTTGCATCGATATCATTTGTCAAATTTTCACTAATAAAAGCCTCGATTAACTAAACGTGCTAACTTGTTCCATTTTCTTATTTTCAGTAAAGCATCCCATTGATTTATGTCCTTTGTTTCTTACAATCATGATTTTTTTTGTCCTTTTCATGTTAATTTCAATTAACCAATCTTGACCCTTTGTTGCAATTTCATTGAGCAGATTATTTGGTTCGTCTTCACTTTCAGCAATCAGAACAGTGTCATCTGCATAGCTCACTTTGCTTGTTTTTATACTATCATCTATGCGTAAACCATAATTGGTAATGATCTGTTTAAACATTTCACCAGCATATGTGTTAAGTAATAAGGGAGACAGAATAGAGTCCTGTCTTATCCCTCTTTTTATTTTGATGGTAATGCACTTGGTTGTTATAAGTGTGCATTATCAATTGTATACCCTTCTTACATTTTCCTCTTGTCATTGATGTATTTATCAAACGATCGGTGAAAATCTTTCACAAAATCAATAAAACAAAGATACCCATCCTTTTTCTGATCAGTTCTACATGTCAAGACTGTCTTTAGCATAGTAATAATTTCCACAGTTCCAACTTTAGGCCTAAAACCATACGGTAAAGTGTCTCATTACATGAGGAGGTGTGCATTAATCCGATTTTATATTAGTTTTTGACAGTATTTTCATTTCATGGAGTATTAATGCAATTTATTCTCCAAGTATTCATTCACAGTTAGTTGTCGTATTCTTTTTTGGATTTTCAATAAATTTCATTTTAAACCACCCATCTGGTATCCTGTTGTGTTACAAATGCTTGAAATTTAATGAACCAAAGCCTCATGAACCTAGCTGCCGTAGTGTATTCTATTGGTATACAATCACTTCCTGGAGCTTTATAGTGCCCTTATTGCTTTGTTTTATAGTGCTATTATTGCTTTATCAATTTGTTCATGGGCTATATACACTTTTTCAGCCTCCACCATTACTGGACTATGGTTTCTGCTACCATACAGATCCTCCTTGGCAGCATATCGTCTTTTAATGTCAGCAGATTTCCATATTTGTTCTTTATTCCTACTCCAGGTCTTGCTTCCATTCTACGAGCTCGTTTGGTTTGCTTTAGGATAGACACTGGAATCATTCTGCCTTTCAAACTGTTCTATTTCAGTACATTTCTAATTCATTTCATTTCTCTCTGCTTCCCTAGACATTTTTCCTCGCAAGATCTCAAATTCTACTGACTGATATTTCATCTTTTTTGCTGTCTATTTCACCAAGTATCTCATCTGTCATCCAACTCCTGTTCTTTTCTCTCTTTGCCTTTGGTATGATACCTTCTACCACGCTACGTATGATAGTTTTGATTTCTGACCATTAGCGACATTTTCTTAGTACTCATCTGTTATACCCTTAGTTGAAACTCAGAGAGAATACTTCTTGTGTTTACACTATTAGAACTATCACAGAATGAAGAAATTAAAAGAATACAAGAATTGTAAGGTATTGTCCAATAAACAGTCACAGGAATATCTCCCAACATTGTCTGAAAGAACTGTTTATTTCTCTTAGCTTTCAAAGATGTCACTGAGACAGGAAGAACTCTTTTCAGTCGTCAAGGATATTCCAGATACAATTAAAGTAAACAAAAAAAAGAAGTAACAGCACTGAAGGCAATATGCTGTTAGAGAAAATCGATCATAAATGAATAACTGACAGTATGAGAGTTTGAGGAAGTGCCCGTAGCAAAATGGAATGTGATGCCACTGGATAATCAGGACACGATAGACGAAGCAGAATCATAATGGTGGCTAGTTGCAGTATTGTATTTGCCCTTCCTATTGGTTCATTTTGTATAATTTAGCACGCTTAATTCGAAAACCCTAAGTGTGAGCTATTATTCCAAGTGAAGTTTAAAGAACCAAGAGGACCTTTTTAGTATTTATAATGCTAGATCTACTCAACTTATTGAAGCTTTTTCTCATCTAATTAATAGATCCTTTATTCTTTTCATTAAATGTGCTGCAGCTCAATTCTCCTAAATACAGATAAGAAATAGCATGAAAGGCTGCTACTTATCAGTGGTTGATTGGTCGTAGTTTGATAAGCCAACCTCATCACTGCCTAATTTAGATTGATCCAGGCAACTGAAAGTGGTCGTGGAAATGTAAGTATTGGCCTGGAAATATAAATTTGGCGGAGCTATGAGACACATCGATAGGTCTGGTGCTCATAAGCAAATGAAACGCTTTTTTTGTTCACTTTGGCTAGACCAAAAGGCAATGCTATTCAGTTGCACTGTCAACTTCATCATCATCAACGTCTCTCAAAAGAAATGTTGAAATGAAAAGTAAATATTTCATTTTCACTCAAAATAATATCTATAATGAGCAGCATCGTTATATAGCTACGTTAGAATGCTTATTTTGTTGTGTTGAGATTCTTTCAAACACACTAGCGCCAGTAGAATCGTTTCAAAGGAGAACTCTCTCCTGCTTGAGGGGGGCATTTATTCGACAGGGGTGCTTGCTACTAAATTTTCCTCTTTACACAGGGCCGTTATTCCACACTGGTCGGTTATTCGGTCATTTACGGTAATGAAAAGTGAATGAAGTTACTATTTGTTTGTTCTGTCTTAGCAACTAGCTCAGAGCAGCGCCCTTTTTCCAATGTTTGGTCTATCTTTATTTGAAGCGTCCTACATGAAGTACCCTCAATGAAGTTTCCCGATGTGCGTATGCAATATAAGAAATACGCAAGGACAGTATGTGGCCTATTCGACTCTTGATCAAAAACTTTATGACATTATGAGGGTGCCCCTGATAACTTCTGTCCCCTCGCCTAAATTATATTCCTTTCTCTTTCTGATGCTTACAAATTTTTGATAGGTAGCCAGTCCCTTGTGGTTTTCATATCCAACCAGGCGCCCTCCTTCAGTGGGGATACGAGTTATCACACCCATTTGCCAGTTCTGTTGGCAAGTTTTTCACTCTGTGTCCTATGAACCCAAGAAGAAAACTTAGGTGCTGCGGCGTAGCGGAAAGCTTGAAGGAACGACTATCTTTTTTCATCAAAATTAAATTACACATTTTTCTTTATAAGAAAAAAGTTTATAAGAAAGTGAGGCTGAAAAATGGTCAAAATCTTAAGACAATCTTAAGAAAATCACGAGGCTCAATTTCTAAAATTAAGTGTTTTTATTGACCAAAAATCGATATTTCGTCAGTATTGCATGCAAAATGTTAAAGATGGAACTCAAATTCTAGTATACAAGATTAATAACAAAAATGTAGCCCATTTTAGCCAGATTATTTCAGTAAAAGTTAGGAAAAATTTAAGAAAATCTCAAGCTCAATTTTGGGAAAAGCTAAGAAAATGGAGGCTCGGGCAAAATGATGGTTTTCTCATAAAAAGACGTGTACTATACACCAGTTGAAATTTATGGGAACGGGTGTTGGTCCATCTTATCAATATCCAAGCTAGAAAAGTGCAGTACAATATGACTTGAGTCTAAAAACCAAGTTATGGCCTGGCCAAGAAATCTAACGCCCCATCCAATATTCATCCAATAAATGTCGGATAGTAATGCTATGTGATGACCAAACGATTCAGCATTTGTTAGATGAAAATATTTCACGCTCGAGAGATTTGGCGAGCAGTCTATATTGCAAGAAGTGCACATGACCCATCTTAGTATTAAGCCTATTTTCCATTAGGCAAAATTTTTCGAGCGAATATTGTTTCACACAGATGCACAGTTCGTACGAAAACATCCTATGCTCTCCACTGCGTTCGCGTGAAAACTAATAGAAATTAGTGAGAACAAGAACTTGATTGGCAAATAAACACAAACAAAGAATTTAAAAAGCTTGAGCATTAGGTTGCTGAGTTTTTATATAACATTTTTACTCGAGGAATAAAAGTATATTAAAGGAGTCTCTCACATTTAATTAGGCATGTCTGAAACACTTTTTAGCATTAAAAGTTTATGAAAAATTCACATTTAGAAGTGTTCACTGTTGTAGCTTCATAGGCGTATGAGGTGGGGGAGGGTACAGCCCCCCAGGTTGGGCAGAAATCCGTTTCACTCGGACAAATTTTCTGAAGGAACAATGGGAAATTCGGGCAGAAAGTTTACAGCCCCCCTAAGTTTGACGTCCTCCTACGCCCATAGTAGTTTTTATCAGGGTGATCATTCGTGGAAGTGCCACCCCAAGTACTTTGCAGTTGTACTTACTTTTCCAGCAAAGTTCTCAAATCAATATTAGCTAACCGTTTGGTCTATGTGCTACCGTAATGTATTCCACAAGCAGGGCAATACTATCCATTCCGTGATAAATTCTCCACAATCAAATTTTCGCTTCCGCTTCAGTTTGCTGTGAGCCTTGTATTTGAAATTCATTAGGCTCATTGGTTTAAACGCTATTTGGAGCAGTAGAGTACCTTCAGTCCCTGCAAATTAAAACTGTTTGTCAGGTTTCATGCTGCTTCGGGATGCTATGCATGCAAAATTTTGCACGAAGTTCGCCAAGAGTTGAAAGTGATTCAACTTTTTGTGCGGACAAACTGCAGCTTGAGCGAAATAATTTTTTACAGCACTACGCATGCCCAGAAAAAATTTCGATCGAAAGAAGGTGTTCGCACGAATACTTTCGCCTAGTGGAAGTAGGCTTTAGCAAGGCAATATTTAGAAACATGACTACGTCTGTGAAAAAGTGCAAAGTCACCGCGATTTCAGCAATTTTGAAAGTTATTGAAGACCTAGACCGCGGAACTTCGCATAGTAGACACACCTGGCTATAGCAAGGTTTTTGACGATCCTTGGTTCAGTAAGACAGAAATTTCACAATATTACGTCGCTTTGCACGTATACCCAGATCGGAAAGCTATTATCTTCATGGCCAAACGATCCAACAGCATCCAGGAAGACCTCAGAACAATAGTGCTACAATATTGGATCAACCAATATTTGCGATCATTGTAAAAACTCTTTTAATATCTGCTGGATCGTCCAACAGACTCACCAAATTACCCAATCTCCTTCTTATTCTCAGCTTCTCCCTTATACGGGGTCACTGTAAAAAAGCTTCTGAGAGGACTTTAGTTCTGGCACCAGCATTTAGGACCAGATGCCCTTCCTGACGTCATCATTGGCCTGCGTTGAGCCTCGAACCCAGGACCATGACCAAATTACCCAATATACTGGCCAAATTACCTAACAATGGCCGTCCCACAAATATTGGATAAACAGGGGTGTTGGAACCAGGGACTTGCTTCCACTTTTTGCAGTAGATAGTACGTTTCATTATTTTCTATACTTTTCTAGAGAGGAAGTTACCGTAATTACCGTAAAAGACAACTTTCCAATTGCTCATTTTCCAAAAGTTGTGAAAGAGATAGCTAATACAGTTAAACAGAATTCCAAGTTTTATCCCCGACCATGGTAGCCAGGACCCTCTTCTTTAAAGTTACTTCGACGCCCCTTGTGAATGGTGAAATGTTGGGTCGTTGTGGCCATACACGTGACAAATCGTGCGGCACCTCCAGCTTCACCAACACCACGTGAATTAGGTCCACTTGATTCTAGTACTTCCCTTGTGTGTCATTCTTCTTAAGAAGTTACTATTCTTGCAGTACTGTAGACAGGTAAGTTGGATGCGAAAGCGATTAGTTCTTCAATAGGACAAAACGGTGCAGCTAAAGCTGCTAAGGGACATGTATAACATCTTTGAGTACAATTTGTACAAATTAATGTGGGCGCTAGATCTTCCCTACTGCGCAAGGGACTATTCATTTATCACTCTGGGTGCCAGGGAGGGCTAAAATACAAAACTGTTCAACCTTTTGTACCCCTTCTATTTTTGTCGGAAAATTTTCATAGCCCATGACAAAAACACAAGTTTTCATGTAATAATGCTTGAAAATTGCCTGACTGGATGTGATCTCTTAACAGTAATTCCAGATTAAGGGAGGTCAGATGAATGTAGATTGTGGACTATGTCCTTGAATTGAAAACGAATACATTTACAGCTTTTTTTCCATGATTTGCTCGCTGTTGGGAACATTGGGTCTTAACCTTTGTTGAAAGCTTTCCTATTTCTATAGTGTACTTGCCTGTAACTGAATTGCTCCCATTTGTCATGCTAATATTTCCAATGCAAATTTTACTGCTGTTAAGCGTTTTTTATAGAAGGGTTTTTTCGCACCAGTAACTAAAGTCTCTTACACGCAACGGCTTTCTTAGCACAAAAGTTTTAGCTCCAATGTTTTACACATTGTTTATTAAAGGAAAGTGAAATTTTAAATCACATGCATATACACTACCCAGTGCTCCTTCCTTGGAAAGATGACACCATAGATGACGCAGGGTTGAATGGCAATAGTAGTTCCCAGGTCGATCAAAGCTGATATAGGCATGCGCAATAGATCCCCACGTTCTCTTAATTCGCCATATTTGTTCGTTGGATTTAGGTGAAATTTGGTGTGTGTCGTCGTTACGACGCATTCCCCAAATCGCTTTAAAATAAACTATAAAAACATACAAAAAAAGTTTAAAATATATTCAGAAAACGCACATAAAAATATATTGGTTTGAAGAAGGACAGAGTTATCAAGAAGCACATACTTAGTTGACTGAGGAACCGAAACGATCTTACAACGGCCTAACCCTAAAGAGGAAGAACTTCTGGTATGTATTGGAAATACTTGGAATGAGACATTTTACTATGCCTTTCTTAACGTTTGTAGTTTATGTGGAACCAAATAAACTGCTATTAGACTCTTGGCTATTAGTGCTTCGAATATTTCTGCTTGAAGGTAATTTTCGGGGAAGTTCTATAGTTTCCGAGGAATGCTGAGTCAAGCATGCTGTGTATTGCGTCAGTTCTGGTCCGCAACTATGGGAGGAGGAATCTTGGTTCACCGGACCCCATTCCTTCTCAGCAAAAGAATAAAATTCCCCGTTTGGAACATTTCGAAAGTTCTCCTGAATTAGGACAAGGGATGAACCTATTTGAACTTTACTTAAATGTTGCTTCAGTACACAAGTTTCGTTTCTTTTCTTTGGTGTACACGCCACCTTTCAGAACTCTTAAGAAAACAATAGTTACCTTTTTGTCCCGTACATAGAAGTCATAAGCTACATTATATACTGACTCACATTGCAGTTCAGTTGTTACGATTTGTACAAAATTTGCAGTAATAATGGTTCGTGTAACGTGTGCAATTTTTGTGATTGTGAGATTAGTTTAGGTTGAAGAAAATAGTATTTACAGTTCTTATTGAGGTAATTTGTGTTTTCTAGCTTTGTGAAGAATCCTAGACAGGAGGTAATAGTCAGAACGAAAAATTACCGTGATTCCAGTTTCAATCAGGTAGATACATCAATATGAATACGGCTGGTGGTGTTTCAAGTTATCCTATCGCCTCCTTGTATGTTGGAGATCTAAACCCAGATGTCACAGAAGCTATGTTGTTTGAGAAGTTCAGCACAGCTGGACCAGTGCTCTCCATCCGAGTTTGTCGTGATATGGTCACAAGAAGATCTCTTGGGTATGCCTATGTGAACTTCCAACAGTCTGCTGATGGTATGTTTAAAGATTTAGTTCATGTTTGATGTATTTTATCAGAAAATAGAGAGCATTTTCCAAAATAGCAAGAAGAACTGAAGCCATTTTTAGGCATAAACCTATTATGAACTTCTCACCGCCCTAAGGTAGGAGGAAGTTGATTTAGTCCTAAGATATTCCCTGATTGCTATATTTAAGTGCTGAAGAGGATGGGAATATTAAGTAGAAAGCTCTTCTCCAGTTGCTGCTGAAAATATCCTATGTACTCTAGTGTCTCTAATAGAAAGGAGAGGTAGTAGAAGGGAGTTGTTCTTGTCAGCCAATTTTCAATAAAAATGGGGTACTAAAAGAAGGGAGTATGCATGTCAAATTTTCAATAGAACAGGGGTGCTAATAGAAGGAGTTCATGTTGGGAAATGGTTTTCTCACAAAGTAGTCTGTATGTTCTGTTCGTGACCATTCTCCTTAGATTAATAGACAGGGGTGGGCATCTATTAGAGACACTTGAGTATTAATTGCAGGGCTCAATAATCAATGGGAAGCAATGATATGATGAACTTCCACCCTTATATTTAGTATTTTTTTCAAATATACAGTATAACTGAGCATAGGGAACCTGGAAAACCTGAAAAATGCTAATTTTATGGAAAGTCAAGGAAAACCTGGAATATTGAGGGAATTTTCTTTAATATTTATCAATGCCAAAATAAACAAGTTTGTTTGTTCACATAGCATTTTCATTAACTGCTTACTCCATCAGCTCTCACTAAATGTGAGTTTGATCATTTTGGGCAGTGTCACAGCAGCTATCTGTAAATATCCTATTCACTGCCATTAGATCGCTATATGCCGTCTTTCCTCAAGTATTCTAGTATGCTCTTTAGCTATTGTTGTAAATACCTTAATTCATGAAATTTTTTTGCATATCTAATTTTTTCATGCAGTGCCACTTTGCCAATAATCTGTTGTGTGATAATATTCAACTTTCATGCATTTTGCTGTACCAAAATTTGAAGCACCCGAAATGTTTCTGTTCATGAGTTGTGTAAAAAATACAATGGCACAGTATTGGAAACAAGTAAAAGCAATGGTTATAGCTTGATCTTCTGGGGGTTTGTCTTTGGGGCTTACGGCTGTAGGTTTGCCTATAGATGCTTTTTCAAAGTTAGGCATAGGACTAAACACTCTGATTTTTGGCAGATCATTCCAGCTCTTCATAGCACTAAAGCCAAAGCTCTTTTTTGTGAGCCAGGAGGAGGTCTTATTGTCTAAAGTTTGTGAGAGTTTTTGGTATGATAATTTCAGACTAAAGATCTATTTTTGAATTTTTCCGGGCATCGACTGTTACTTCTTATACACATAATCATTAGCTTATTGTACCTTGCCATTGGACATTATAAATGTGAAAAATATATGTAGAGATGCATATGTGTATTATATTGATTTCCCTTACTATGGTGTGTATAAAGATTAAATGTGAGCAATAGCTAGTTGTGCAAACTTGAATGTGCAAAGGAAAGATGAACAAATCTGGTACTCACACAAAAATTTTGTGAATCAAGGAATGTGAAGTAGGGCTCAGATAAAAAGTTATTGTTTTTGGCTGTCAGATGGAAAAGTCCAGGAAATTTGATTCACATATTTGTTATTAATGCCAACTAAGTTTATTTGGTTTTTATTTCAGTATTCCCAAAGCAAGAAGTAGTAAATAAGAATTTGATCAATTTTGAACTCCTTCTGAGATTTTGTACTGGGTTTTTCAAATATTACATGGACCATATTAGCAATCATAAAGGAGGCAATTGCCATAAATTTGTATATCTTAACTCCAATTGTTTTTGCCAATATGCATTTATTGACCACTTTGCTTTTCAAATTGGTTATGAAAAAGTTTTAGATTTTTTTTGGGAAAATTCTAAAATATCCTAAAATGGAAATAACTTATTCTCACATTGAACAATGTATATGTTATATTTGTTAATTTTACTATTTACAATATAAAATATGTACAATAGAAAACATGATCCGCCAAAAAATCATAAAATATAGATAGTGAAAATAGTGTTTTTCTATTCTTATGGGGTTTCAAAATGTGAATGAAGATGTGCTTCATAGTTTTAGAAAGTTGGTAATTCGGTTTTGGAAAAATGTTGGATATATTTTTGAAGTAGTTTGTACAAAGCCTGTGATGGTGTCCTCTTCTCTGATAAATGTTGTGTTGTTTGTGCCTTCTATAGAGTATTATTTGCTTTGTAGCTGACAGAGCTCTTGACACAATGAACTTTGATCCAATCAAGGGCAGACCTTGTCGAATTATGTGGTCCCAACGTGATCCATCACTTCGTAAGTCTGGTGTTGGTAACATCTACATCAAGAACTTAGACAAAAGCATTGACAACAAAGCTTTGTACGACACATTCAGTGCATTTGGTAACATCCTTTCCTGTAAAGTAGCAAATGATGAATTTGGTGTTTCAAAGGGGTTTGGATTCGTTCATTTTGAAACTAGAGAAGCAGCAGAAGAAGCAATTGCAAAAGTCAATGGGATGATGCTGAATGACAAGAAAGTGTAAGTAGCTTCTGATTTCTTGATAGGATTAACTTTATAAGATTTTCAGTATTGGATTTTGATATTCAGAAATTTTGCAATGCAGCTCTCTTCAGTATCATCACATGGGAGCATATTTAGCAATATATTTGACTACTTTTGAGAAGACCTTTTGGATAGAATTTTTTATGAATCTACTAATCATAGATTTGAAAGAGAATGCTGTTCAATATAAGCTCTTTCTTAGTAAGATTTCAATATTAAGTTAAGGAGCAATATACAAATCCCTTTTTAGAATAGAAAAGTGGTGCAAAGCATACAGCTTCAGGGTGGCCAACAAGCCCTCGAAACCGTGGAAGACCCTGAAAAACACTGGATTTTCTTTGCCCCTGGAAAAATTCCCTGGAAAACCCTGAAATTACAACCCATCCCTGTGAAATTATGTTCAGAAGCATATTTCCCCTGCATCAATACTTGGCTTTGCAGTGCTGTTACTTTTTTTATTCCTGTAGGGCAGTGGAGGAGGATCTATGAGGTTAGTGGGGGGGGGGGAATGGTGTACCATGTGTTGTGTGGCAGGCAACCTCTTTTTCCAACAATGGAAATGAAAGTTCAAGTAAAATGCAGGATGGAACGTTGGATGGGTACAGGCAGAAGATCTATGCATAATGATCTTTTTTTAAAAAGCATAGTCAAAAATCCCTTGGAAAACCCATTAATTTGGCTGGAAATCCTCTGGAAAGCCCTGCAAAAATTTTCATTTGACTGTTGACCACCCTGAGCTTCCTTTACACTGATTATGTAGAGAGTGATATTTATTCATTGATTTTTGTTTGTAGTCAATTTCAAGCTGTGTAATGAGTCTAAAGCCCTTTTAAATTTTATTTTATCTTAGGAACCTAGGTGTTTTTACAGCCATCACAAAGGTGTTCTCTTTCTATCATATCTTGATTGTTTATTGGAGGGTACATGATACCCCTTAAACTTGTTTAAAACTGCTTAGAATGTTTTTAAGGGCACTTAAAAACTTCTTAAATTTGTATATTTTAGAGAAATATCCTTTAAAAACTTTTTGTTTTTAATCAATTCATGAGGGAAAGGATTTTTAGCAACAGATTTATTTTTGAAATTATTTGCTTTTATCAAGGAAACACCCAAAAAGTACTCCTTAAAAGATATTGTTTGCTCCTTAATAAGCCCTTATATTCTATTTACTCAGTATAGCACACACCCTGTTGTTGTGATAGTGCATCTTTTCCCATGAAAGTTTGATATTTTTCACAGTACTGTGCCATTTGTCATATGGAAAGGTAGTAATTAATCAACTGATTTGATTATACACACTTAATAAGGATACCTAGTTTTTGTCTGAACCCTTTATTCTTAAGATGGTTTGATTTTGATCCTAAGGTTTTTATATTATTGTATGATAAAAGATGTAAACTCAAAGAATTTGAAACTTTTGTTAATGTGTTGGCTATCATCAAAACAATGCAAAAACAGAATAACAAGAAACTTGGTATTTAAGTAAAAAATTTATTCTAAGAAATTAAAATAAACATCAAATTTAATTCATGAGAGTTGAGCCTTATATTACTCTTTACTTTTTCTTAAATTTCAGTAAATTTGAGCCTTAATTATTTTTATATACTGTATTCCTATTTAAAGAAAGAGTATGTTCACAGGTATGTAGGTCCATTTATGTCAAGAAAGGAGAGAGTCGACAAAGCTGGTGATCAACCAAAACGCTTCAACAATGTATTTGTGAAGAACTTTGCAGATTTGCTTGACGAGAATGAGTTTAGTGAAATATTTTCCAAGTTTGGTGATATCACAAGTGCAGTGATCATGAGAGATATAGATGGGAAAAGCAGAGGTTTTGGATTTGTTGCCTTTAAGGAGCATGAAGCTGCAGAACAGGTATTCATTTCTCTTTTGCTGTTTTCTTGTAGTTTTAGAATAATGATTATTGAATCTGCAAAAGGAGTGTGGTATTAGTGTTTTTGAATAGAATTGATGTTGTTTGTATCATTATTGATGTAGTGTGTGATTCTTTCTGTCATTGGAATGTTTTTTGGCTGTTGATGCTTATAGCTTTTGTATAGTAGAGTGGTAAAGTCAGACATTTACAAAAATTTAAAACTACCGTATTTTGCTGTGTACAAGACTCATCTTTATAGTTTTTACTGTGTCTTACTGTGTATATGATGCACCGTCTTCCTCATTTCTTGTGAAGCACATTTATTTCCATGGAAGAATAGACTCTAGAATACTATAGAAGCTAAAGGCTAAAATTCACGATCAGTGTTTTTCATCAGTTTTTTTCTCATTAGTCTTTTGCATCAATTTTTGTTACAAAGGTTGTGCATTTACACGATCATTAAATAATCTCCAGTTTTGCAGTTGATAGCTATACAGACGGTGCTGTGCTGCAGCAATAATTATTGCCACAATTCTGTTGGTAATTGTTCTCCATGGTTCTGCTATTATGAGCATGTTGAGATATCACATGTTGAGATGGGGTTATTCACATTGAGTTAACTGGGTCATAAACAACAGAAGAGACCCCAGTCTTGCAGCTGAAAAGAGGCTACTACTACTCAGTTTGACTGAAATTTAAGGACTTCCAAAAGCTCGTCATTTGTGGCTTTCCACTTGAAGTACATCACAATTTTTGACTCACAAGTTGAAACTGATGAAAAAAACTGGTCATGTATTTTAGCCTTAGCTCTGAGAAAAAATTGGTCAATCTGCCATGTTTGTATTAACATATTTCATAGATAATATTTTATACATCAAATATCTATTTTATGGTGCTCTCTTGCTCTCATGTGGTCAAAATATAAAAAGTCTAAAAATATGTTTTTATGCTGTCATCACAGGTGAACTCTATTGGTAGTTTTCACATGCTGATCTTGTAGCTGCATGTTTTGGTTATTTCTTTGTGTTGATTTACATGGTACTTTGTAGGCTGTGAATGATATGGACAGCACAGATATTAAGGGCAGAAAGATCACAGTGTGTCGTGCACAAAAGAAAGCTGAACGTAGCACGGAGCTGAAAATGAAGTTTGAAATCCAGAAGCAAGAGAGGATAAATCGTTACCAAGGAGTCAACTTGTATATCAAGAACCTAGAGGACACAATTGATGATGAAAAGCTACGCAAAGAGTTTTCACAATATGGAACAATCACAAGTGCTAAAGTCATGCGAGATGATAAAGCCATTTCAAAGGGTATGAGAATGCACGTTTTTGTAAATTTCTGTGAGCATCCTTCACAATATACAGGGGGTAGGTCAATTCAGGGAAGAAGAAATCAGGGAGTAATAAAGGAATTTGACTAATTCTGGTTATGATCTGTGAAATATCAGGGAGTTGTTTGACACTGTTTCTTCAATAAATCAATATCATTTAGTTTAAACATTTTCACTTGATAAGTCCAGTACAGAGCTGTGTACCTTTATTTTGAAATATTATATTATGTAGCTTTTCTTTTTTCATGGTGAAATCAAAGTATACTTCTTTTGTGTAAATAGGCAGTTATTAACTTAAATAGGTTTGCATTGTGATAAGTACAGTGCATGGTAGTTGCTCAGGACCTATATTGAATCAGGGAAAGTAAGTAGAATTCTGGGAAAAATCAAGGAAATATCACAGAAAGAGACTTTTTGATTTAGTTGCTACATAGAGGAAATGAATGATTCATAGTTCAATGTTTTTGCATGCATTGAGGATAGATCTCATGCTGTATATGTCTGTTGTTGTTCCCTGTAATGTTTTCTTGTACAAATTCTAGCCATAATGTTTATGACTTCGTTCTTTTGAACCTGTGATTATTACTGAGTCATTCGTAGAGAAAATTGTGCATCATTGCGAGAAAATTGACGGAAAAGTTCTGTTTTTTAATGATGTGTTACTTTGTAATAAAAAAGCTAGAACAGAGTACAGTAATAAATTTGGTAACTAAAGCTTAGTACTAGATCCAAAACCAGTGCAACTCACAATTAATTTGTTTTCTGAAAGAGTCTTAAACACTCAAAAATTGAAGTCTTGCTCTCTTCATAAGTTTTTCTTACATTTCAGTATTTTTAAGCCTTCATGGTCTTATAAGTTGTGTTCTTGTAAAAGCGATGTGTATTGCCTCCTCTCCTAAGTTTCTGTTCTATTTTAAGAGCTTCAGAGTTAGCTACTCTCTTCACTGATCTGCATGTAATATTTATAAAAGATTTTCTATCATGATGCTTATAAAGAAGTTCTTTCTGTTAAAGGGTTTGGTTTTGTCTGCTTTTCTTCACCTGAGGAAGCCACAAAAGCTGTTACTGATATGAATGGCAGGATCCTTGTTTCTAAACCACTCTATGTAGCATTGGCACAAAGGAGAGAAGAGAGACGTGCACAGCTTGCTACTCAGTACATGCAACGTGTCTCAAACTACAGACTGCCAGGTAGTGCTGTACAGTCACAGATGTACCCACAAGCAGCAGGTGGTTTCTACATGCCATTCCCACAGGTAAGGAGTCTCCTCCCTTAAAGTATGTGTTGTAACTTAGTGGTGCTGTGGTGAGGGTTTTTGAAGGACTCAGCCCTCCTTGTTAAAATTAAGAGAGTTTTTGGTGGCTCAGCCCCCCCCCCCCCA
>WIPJ01000383.1:60525-77541 GCA_018155075.1 Cassiopea andromeda
GACTCAGCCCTCCTTGTTAAAATTAAGAGAGTTTTTGGTGGCTCAGCCCCCCCCCCCCACACTATTGAACATGTGCTAGGCTGGATAGGTTCTTGACTATACATTCGCCCAAAGACAGGGAAAGTACGCTTTATCAATAGAACAAAATTGCTACAACCCTATGTAGACAGAAGTAGCAAGTACATAATTGTAGTAGATGCAAATATGGAGGTGGTCATAGGTGTGACCCATATATTTCCTACAAAATAGCCCCCTTGTCACATTTTTGGGAATGCACCTCTGTGCTGACCCTATGGATGCTATTAGAATATTCCTTTGTACAATATTGTTATAGATGCAAATATGGAGGTGGTCAAAGTTGTGGCCCATACATTTTTTACAACATAGCCCCATTTTTGCATTTTTGGGATGGCACCTCTGTTCTCTGACCCTATAGATGCTATGAGAATATTCTTTTGTGCCTTATTGTAATAGAGGCAAATATGGAGGTGGCCCATACATTTCCTACAAAATAGCCCCCTTGTTAAATTTTTGGGATGGCACCTCTGTTCTGACCCTATAGATGCTATGAGAATATTCCTTTGTATTTGTCAAATGGATCCGTCCAAGTAGTTATGTCAGTTTTGAGCTGGTGTCAAGTGAATTTGACTTAAAAACTTGCCAATGATGGAATTTCCCTGTAGAAGATAAAAGAACCCTTGTGGAAAGTGAAACTGCAAACCCTTATAGAAGAGGTTATTTTCATAGTAAAAGAGTTTCACCTTTGCATGAATAAAAATTTTTTTGCACCAATTCTGTTAAAGCAGACCTGGAGGGTCAAGTCCCAGCTTCCTGCATGTGTGTGTTTGCAACAATTGTTTTTGAAGCTGTGGGATATATTTAAATATAAGTGTATTTGTTGTAGTACCCCATTTATATTGAATAACTTTGTTCATTTTTAGCAACAAGGCCAGAGGTTTGCTGTTCAACAACAGTTAGTGCCAGGTAGGCCAAGGTGGCAGCCAGCACAGGGACAAATGCGCTCGAATGTCCCTTACATGCAGTCAGGCATGCCACGCCAGCAAAGACCTCGTCAAGCAGTTGCCAGAGGTGTGTCTCAGCAGCCCCTTGCAAGAGGTGGCATGACGCAAGCAAGAGCTCCAGTGCCACAAGCAAGACCCCCAGCGTATAAGATCAACCAAACTGTCCGAAATCAGCCAGCACAACCTGCTGCCCAAGCAGAGGCAGCCATGCCTATACCGGTAAGATCACAATTGTTATGTAGGATTCTTATTATCAAAGCAAAAATTATATCCCATAATATTAATCCAATAACCCAGCGGCCCCTAGTCTTTTTATGGCCGCAGACAGTTTAGCCTTTGACAATATTACTGTGGTCCGGGAGATGGAATGTATAAAGTGAATGCCTCCAAGTAAACTTGGTGTTTTCATTAGGGTGCTAAGTTCTGTCACCGTCATGCACGTGACAATTGATCCAAAGACTGGTACTGGTCCGCAGTCCAGGGACTGGGGAACATTGCACTAAACTTAGTATGGAACACATTGCCTTCCCCTGTTTTCCCCAAAACCTACAACTTATCATCCTTCAAATCTACGATCGACAAACTTTATCTTATCTCTCTATCCACGTAACCTTTCTCCCTTTTCTACATTTTCCCTTTGTCGGGGCATTGTTATAGGCCCTAAGGCCTTTCCCCGTCGTAACATACTAAATAAAAAATCTCAAAGTACTTAGAAGTATGAAAGGATCTAGTAGCGGGAAATGACGTTCTTAAAGTAGAGACAGGTTCTTCTAATTGAATGAGTTGTAAATGGGTTCACATGTGCGCACTGATAATACAAGTGAACAGTCACGGCTACAAGAGGAAGAGTTACGTAGACGCTGCCACTTATGTGGCATAGAAAAGCAGTACTGCCCTTATTAATGTCGACTGAGGAAGTTGAGAGGATTTTATTTGTTTAATGCAGATATCCAATAGCATACGATTGTGAACGATGGAGAAAGAGTTTTTGTAGCTATTTCCAAACTGTTTGGTATTTAGATTACCTGGTCTTAAATTTGAGGAACATCTACACGTTTGTTTATATCAAGCCTAGCGCAAGGCCTAGTACTAAAAGTTTCTTAACTTTTGGCCACATATTAGTTCTAAACGTTACATAATTCAGCGAACTAAATTGCTAAGAAAGCGTAAGCAGAACGTGAATGTAGCAAACTATTTGTCCTACAACAAACAAAATGCGACATTACAATTAGATTCTAAAGCAATGTCATATTCACATTGTTTTGTTACAGCTTTACGTTGAACCAGGTAACAATTTCAATGTGCTATTTGTATAGAGTTTCTAAGCTCTTACCTTGTAGTTCTAAAAGTTTCTTAAATTTTAGGCTGTCTAGTACGAGGTTGCTTATAAAGTGGTTTATTATAAATAACCATATATTTATGCAGCAGTTGTGATGTCATCCTCATCATATTCGTCCTCATCTTAAGCATTATCAAATTCTTCTTGCGCAATTCACGAAAGAGGGTGCAATTCTGTTTACTCACCTGCATGTCTAAAACTCTTTTTCACTTCTAGCAGTGATCAAAAACTTCTCGAAGCATTCTTTTCTCCGCAATTCATGTGCCACTTCTTCCACCAATTCGTGCTTTTTCTGCCAATTCATACCACTTCCCCCCAATTTCGTGCTTCTTCCTCAATTCATGCCATGAATCGTAGAGATTTTGCACCTTAACATTTGTGATGTTGTTTGAACAGAAATCAATGGAGAGGACTTATTCGCGATCTCAATGTGGCGGGCCAATGGCAGCAATGCCTGCATAGCCCCACCTGGACCTGGATACCAGTTCAATGTTTTTTTACAGTGCTTAAGTAATAGATAGAGTCAAGCAGATAGTTATGGGTATTACTCAAAATTTTTAGATTGTGTTCTGCACTGTTTAATTTAAAATGGTTTTTAGCTCGTAAGAGCCTGTACTAGGGTCGTTGTTAATATGCATAGTGTGTGCCTGCAAAATTAAGAAATCTTTAAGGCACTTTGTCAGGAGTTCAATTGGCTGTAAGTAAATTTTGAGAACGTCGTTTCTGTGTGAATTACTGGATCTAGCATATTCCTGCTTTAGAAATGCCGATTTGCATAGTTTTATTTAATTCCAAGATGAAAATGCTAGGGTGAAAGTTTCATGCTTATACTGCACAAGAGTGTTGGCATTGCGTTTCTACAGCATTTTCTACACTGAGCCTCATCTGTTTCTGAACTGTGTTGACGTGATTTTTTCTTTGGTTGTTGATTTGACCTCTTCAATTACTCTCATTGTTTTTTGCTGTCTGGAATACCAGAATAACAACCAGCCTGAATTGAAAGTCTGGTGAGTATTTTAGGTACAATTCATCTCGATTCCCTTGTGGTGAGTGTTTGTTTGTGTGCTCAATACAGTGCTTTGTTACACGTTGCGTGACAGTGAGATTTCGTTTGAAGCGGACTGTCTATGTTAGTTTCATACTTTATTTCATATGCGGGTGTATGTAAATTATTGATTTCAAGGTTTATGAATTGAGACGAGCTTCAAATGCATTTCTATTTGTAGAAGAATTCCTCCTCCATTTGTACAGATGAGTTTCTTATTGACAGCTAGATTTTTCTGTGTAGAGGGAGCCTTTGAATTTTGACGTATTGCACGAACGCGTTCATTTGTTAAGATTTTTGAAGGCTCATTGAGCGTTTAGTATACACTTATTTTTTTAAAAGAAGTAATTCCCGACCGCACAAGAAGTTAATTAAGCTCAGTACTGGATTTTTTTAGGCCTAAGAGAGTTTGTACAGGGCTCTTGCAGGTCCATTTATTATGCCTAAAGTTTAATCAAGGCGCTTACAAGTGTTTGAACTCCTTGAAAAGTGCTGGAATTTGAAATGTCATTTCAAGGGCACTTAAAAGTCCTTGAAAATGAGAATTTTACTTTGAAAATTGATCACACCCCTTGTAAAATGTTGATGTTTACTATTTACTTCGTTAGCACCAATGAACAATGCCAAAAATAGTTAAAGGAAATATCTAAAAATATGTTTGAAAAAGATTGTACGAGTAAACTCGTGATATGCCAAGAAATGTCTCGTTTTTTAGTATTTTGGGCTTCCTGGGTATTCACGCATGCGCCGTAAATGTTAATTTAGACTCAGAGAGAATGTTGTTTTAGTCCTTAAGGACTCGCGAACCCTGTTTGCAAGTGTGCATGTATTTGAATTTGAATTAATTATCTGTATATAAGATGCCGTATACGTTTTGTTGGCTGTTCTCCGTGAGTTTAACTTGATCATTATCTCAAATGATCTCTTTTTATATCTACGAATTCCTTTACCTCTGTTATTTTTCTCTTATTCATAAGCTAATTAATCACTGATTATTTCTCAATCCCTTATGAAATGAGATTTTTTAGCATGAACTGTTTAACTTCCATAAATGTGCGTGCACAAAACATTGGAGATCAGGAATTTTTGTTAGTAAAGTCTGTTGGAAAATTTTGAAACTGGAATTGTTAAAAAGCTGAGAAAGTTTCAGTATTGGAGTCGACAAAACTTTTTTACAAAAATATGTGTAGATTATTCATGATGCTTGTGACGGATATTGTTAATAAATTGGTATTCGATACCCTGTTTATTCCCCTTCTGTAACTTCGTTGCATTCTTACTGTTAAAAAATATTGTTTATAATTACCATTGCGAGCTGAATATTTTTCGAGGAAAGTAAAGCTACTTGAGAAAAGATTATAAAGGGTTCGTGCTACTCCTTAGACTCCTTAGATTTGATCGACATCTTTAAGGGCGCTTAAAACTCCTTATATTCGTGCATTGGAGATAACTCCTGAAAAACTCCTTATTTCTATTGAGTTCTTGGGGGGGGGAGAGTTTGCAGTGGTAGATTTATATTGGAAACGGTTTGCTTTTTGTCGTGGAAATGCACAAACATACTCCTTAAAAATTATTTTTTTGGTCATTAGAAACCCCGTAAGGAGTCCTTAAATTTAGTCTACCCACCACAGTATGAACCCTGGATTACATGAATCAGTTTTGTAGGAAATAGTATGAAGGTATTGTAACAGTTTCTGGTAAATCTTGATTTTGTTATCTAGTTTTAATTTTGTTTGTTTTAGGAGCAACTATCAACGAGCAGTCTTGCAAGCGCAAGCCCACAAGAGCAGAAGCAGATGATTGGAGAGAGGCTTTTCCCAATGGTCCAAGAGTATGAGCTACAACTAGCTGGAAAGATCACTGGAATGCTGCTGGAAATTGATAATTCCGAGTTGTTGCACATGCTGGAATCACGCGAATCGTTGCGCACGAAGGTTGACGAGGCAGTGCAAGTGTTGAAAGCCCACCAAGCAAAGGAAGCCTCTGCGCTGGCAATGGCATCTCAAAATGCTGGGCAGGAAAGCACTTAAGATTCAATGTATGGGACATTGTTAACAACAACAGCGGAGAATGAAAGTCAATTGCTTTATCTCTATTTCTTTATCATGTTTTACCGGATGTGACGTTATAATTTTTCTTTTTGAATTGGCGATAAATGGAGACAATATTGTTGTTGTTGTTGGATATCATAAATGAAGCGATGATAATTCGTTGGATTGTATTTCATTTCCTCTGCTTCCAGATCCAGTATGTTTATTTACTAAACAGGGACGGCGAAACCAGGGGGTGGGGGACACTGCTCCCCCACTTTTTGATGGCTGAAAGTCGTTTCAGCGCCCCTAGTAAATGGACCAGAACTTCTTCCATAACCAGGGATAGGTTCATCCTTGAGATATTGTGTATATCTACTCTTCAAAAGTTTTCCGGAGCCTGGGAGATTCCACCCGAGAGAGGAAATTGAACTTCTTAAGATGAGAATCCGAAGCTGTCAACATCGATCACAAAAGCGCAGGTTTTGGCAAGTTTTGGAAAGGTATGGAAATTGATAATGCCATTTTCCAGGACCTGGAAAGTTCTTCAAAAGAGAAGTTTCAAAATGGCTTTGGATAGTTTTGGATTTTTGTTTGGGAAAATTCTAAAATATCCTTAAAATGGGTGTAGCTTAGTGTCGTATTAGACAATGCATATGCTATGTCTGTCGATTGTACTGTTTATAATAGTATAAATAATCTACCAAAAATCATAAAACATAGCATTGAAAGTAAAGTTTTTCTATTGTTATGGGGTTTCAAAATGCGGACGAAAATGTGTATCATGGTTTTTGAAATTTGGTAATTTGGCTTCGGAAAAGTTTTGAAAATATGCTTTGGGTAGTTTGTTCGAACCCTGTATCACTTTGTTGGATAATTAATTGATCTCGAATGATGCCAGCTAGTGTTGATCCATACATCCAGTTTGATTTGATGGGGGGGAAAGCGCTTTTATTGTGCTGTATCAAGGTGAACAGCAAGAAAGGTTGGAAAGCAATTCAGGGTCCTTGGAGGAGCAAAGATAAGCTTTGATAAATTTACTTTCACTAAAACTAAAAATCACCATTGACAAAGGCTTCGAAAACAAAAAATCGAATATGATTCTTTTGGAGAGTATTCCTCTAGCAGCCCTGTCGATTTTCCGTATTAGATTCTGAGTCATGCCAGAGGACTAGACACGCCCATCTGATTGGCGGAATAGAATTACCCAAATGGGTTCAATATAATCCAAAGAATCTGAATCTTACAAAATGAGAGGACTGTATAAAATAAATGAAATAAACTAGTATGAAGTAAGTCATTATCAACCTATAGATTAAGTGGTACACGCTCTTTTTATAAGGAACCTAGGCCAAGGTCTAGTTCTAAAAGTACCTTATTTTTGGACTTTGTTAAATTCTAGTACTAAAAGTTCCCTAATATAACAGTTTCTTAATTTTTGACTGCACATATAGTGCTATAAAGGTGGTACAGACACAAGTAAACATCAAAATTCGGAATTTTATCTTTAATTGTGGCAAGAGTTCAAGACTAAAGGCACAAATACGGTAGGAAAGGGTAAGAAGTTTTATAAATGTATCTACGTGAACTTTGGCTGTAAATGAATTGAGCCTGCTTTCTATTTTATGACTATTTGCAGTTATAAAAATATTTCAAATTGAGAAGTTCCTTAGGTTTTTACCGTTCTTCTTCTTTCTCAAGCTTCTCCCACTTCAAGTAGGGTCGCTGTTTCTGGTCATGTCCCTCCACCTCCTTCGGTCTGCCACGTCTCTCCTCCTCAGCCTCTTGGTAGCAAGATCTTCCAGGACACAGTCCATCCATCTCCTCCATGGTCTTCCTCTTGCTCGTCTTCCCTATACTTCCATCTCCAGTGTTCTTCTAGTCACATGGTCCTCCTCTCTCCTCTGCACCTGGCCATACCAACGAAGTCTCCGTTCCGGTATCTTCCTGTGAACTTCTGTCACTCTCTCTCTTCTCCTGACCACATGCCCAGTGAAGCATCTTCATCTCTGCAACATCCATCCTCTTCTCCTGAGCCTTTTTAATGCACTATGTCTCTGACCCATAGGTCATGGCTGGTCGTACTGCCGCTTTGAAGACTTTCCCTTTCTTGCTTGCTGAAAGTCTCTTGTCACAGAGAACTCCGGACAACCTCTTCCAGTTTCTCCACCCTGCTTGAATCCTCTTCTCCACCTCATCTTCCAACTCGCCATTCCCACTCATGGTCGTCCCCAAATACTTGAAGCTGGTCACCTTCTTCAGTTCATAATCCTGCATCCTGATGCTTCCTATGCTCTCTTCATTGAATGCCATATACTCTGTCTACTTCCTGCTAGCCTTCAGACCTCTCTCTTCCATCATCTTTCTCCACTCTTCCAACTTCTCTTCAACTCCCTCTCTCTTGTCGTCACACAGAACGATGTCGTCTGCAAACATTATGCTCCAGGGTAGTTCCTCTTTGACTTCTCTTGTCAACACGTCTATAATCAGGTCGAATAGGTATGGGCTGAGTGCTGACCCTTGGTGTAATCCTACTTTCACTGTGAAGTCATCCGTATTTCCTATGCTGCTCCTCACACAGGTCTTGATATCTTGGTATATGTCCTGCACCAGTTGCACATACTTCTCCGGCACCCCTTTCTCGCGCATGCATCTCCAGACCTCTTGCCTTGGTACCCTATCATATTCCTTCTCGAGGTCGATGAATACCAAGTGAAGGCCTTTCTGTTTCTCCCGGTATTTCTCCATGGTCATCTTCAGGGCAAAGGTAGCGTCAGTAGTGCTTCTTCCCGGCATGAAACCAAACTGCTCCTCTCCGATCTCAGTCTCTTCTCTCAGTCTTTGGTCAATGATCTTCTCCCAGATCTTCAATGTGTGGGACATCTTAGGTTTTTACCGTTAGTAGTATAAAGTCCTTAAAACTGGTTTCCATATCGTCGTTAGCGACGGAGACGTGTTCCAGCAGAGGATCGGCGATATGCGACATTATATGGCTTATTTTGTCAAGTTTAAATGTTAGGTAGTCATTTTGGCGACTCAAAGTTGACATCATCGCTTAGCTGAATTTTCGGCGTATCCGAGCGGTTGGCTCCGCATTTGAGTACACGCTGTTTGGATTAACGATGATACGTTGTACACGTTTCTTACAAGAAACAAACTTCCTGGCTTCAGCCTGGATATTTGTTAATGTTTCGTCAAATCAAGCCTTAAATTTTTCTTAAATTTAAAGACTTCTAATGACAAGAACAGCCTAGATTAGGCAATTGTGATGCAAGAAAAAGGATGCTCATGTTTCATGAGGCATGTAGAGGCTGTTCATTCCATGTTCTCCGTAGTTCGATCAAAATTTAATAGAAAAAACAGTTTTTGCAAGTTGTTATTTGATACTCAGCCTGCTGTATTTCTTAAATTTTTCTAAATTTTAATGCCTAATTTCAGCCTCGTACTTTAAAAAGAAACTAGTGCACAGGACACTAGGATAGTGTTAACGCCTAAGTACGCTGCAGGAAAATGGGCGGTTGTGCATTGCTGTAGCTTGCCTGGATAATGTAACCCTTTTAATTTCGGTGCTTGGCTCAGGAAATAATAAATTTCTGGGCAAAGGAAGCAATGCACCTGCCTCAAACGGTTTGAAAAAAGAACCGCGAGGAGGAAGGAAGTTAAGGACAGAAAGAGAAGAGATAGACCAATAAATGAAGATCAATCAATATAAAGACTGGATAACAAAAATGGTGGGAGAGGGTGGGCACAAAATAAATCAGAGGCAACTCGTCTTTGTAGTTTCCAGGTAGCATCTCCATATATGTAGTTTCATAACTTGCTCCATGTGCTTGCAGTCCCTCCAATATCCCAAGACATAGCCAGGCTATGGTTGGAAAATACGGCGAGAGCTTCCCGAAATTAACTAGGGTTTAACAAGTCTAACCCCATTTAAGGTAAAAAAGAATGAGGAAAGTCTATGAAGGATTTCTCAGCAGATCACTGTTTCCGCATCTTCAGCTGATAATTTATAATGCTGATGTAGCATTAGTGCTAAGTGCAGAAGACGTCTTCTTTATAAGAAAAAAGTTTTTAAGAAAATAAGGCTCAAACGGCCAAATATTTTATGAAAGTACTAAGAACATCACAAGACTCAATTTCCAAAAGTAAGCTTCTTTTGCCAAAAATCAGCATTTCATCATTATTGCATTCAAAATGTTAAAGATGGAATTCAGATTCAAGCATACAATATCAATAACGAAAGTGTAAACCATTTTAGCCAGTTTATTCCAGTAAAAGCTAAGAAAAGTTTAAGAAAATCTCAGGCAAAATTTCGGGAAAAGTTAAGAAAATAGAGGCTCAGACAAAATCATGGTTTTCTTATCAAAAAATTAACGTGTAACTAATGGTTTTGAGAAGTCATGTTTACATGCACCCTCTTACCATTTCTAGTCAAAGGCTGCTTTGTTTTTGACTATTTATTAGGTAATCATCAATTGATAAGTCTTTCTCAAAGCTACTTGAATCTTTCCCATAGCTACATTTACGTATGTGACAGGAAAGATTCTGTAGTTCTAGAACTTATCCTTTTGTTTTGGCGTTGTTATGGTGATGTTGTAGAATGAATAAGCCAACTACGGATGTGGCCTGCTGGGATGAAGCAACCAAAAATTTGGCTATTAATTTTTTGTGTGGATATCTACTTTCATTCAGTGAATCTTTATAAGGTTGCTTTTAAAGCTACCCATCTTCAAAAATTCCTCAACACCACTTAAATTATCGTAAATATAGTATGCGCACAGGATCATCATCAATCGTCATCATTATCATCATCATCATCATCATCTTCATCATCATAATCATCATCATCATCATTATCATCATCATCATTATCATCATCATCATCATCATCATCATCATCATCACCCATCATCACCAATAATGACGAAGGCTGATGATGATGATGCTGATGATGATGATGATGATGATGATGATGATGATAATGATGATGATGATTATGATTATTATGATGATTATTATTATTATGATTATATGAATGAAATGCATAGGATAAGCACTCAACATTACATTGTTTACCCAGGATGTTTAAGATAAGCAAGGCTGTATTGGCAAAGGTAGTATGATATAATGGACTATGCTATAGCTGAAGTTTGATCTTTTTGTTTTTGCATTTTCAATTCAGGAAGAACAACACCCATCTTGCTGCTAAAATGTAGTGCCTACATCAACCCAGGAAGAATGTAATGCCTACGCCCACCCAGGGAAAATTTTTTGACATGACCCCACCAACATTGATCCCTCACTGAAGTTAACATGTTCTTAGCTGTCCTAATGTGCTAAAATTTTTGCTTTTTTATTCAAATGGAAATTTTTGCAGAGACGAGCTACCTATGACGCTACTTAAAAATGCTTCAGTGCACTTCAGAAATGATGCCACGAGAAGTAAAGTACCCTGACTACTTCAGGTCCATTCTATACAACATATATACCCAGCCTATTTCTCAGTGGACTTTGAACTATCAAATTGGTACGTGTAGGAAATCAAGGACCCCAATAGAGGAAGGGCCACCAACAACAGCCACCATTGCCCCCTTGTTCAGTCCTTACACCGGCCCTAACATTGAGCCGGCGCTAGTTAAAGTTTGGATATGGGAGATCCAGTTATGGCCCTCGACATCAACTGCAAAACAAACCCATGGCACTCTGAAAGGTACAAAAAATGACACAGTGATTTGCAAAGAAAAAGTTCTGATACCAGCTTTCTGAACCAATTAACCAGTTTTGTGAATGAAATTTATGACCAATTCGAGTATACTTTTGTTAATGTTGTATAAGAGGTTTTTATCGCCATCCTGTAAAAGCTTTCTTAGAGCAATATTTAAGAGGCTATTGATCAGGAAGAACGGTTTTAATAATTACGAAACTTGAGCGAGAAGATCACATCATAGGACATCAAGGGATGGGTAGAGCAGTAAAAAGATTTTTCTTTTTCTTAAGGCCATTATTAGTTGGACACATTGGGTTCACAGTATCCCTAAAATTGTGCTGAAAATTATGAAAATTCAATTTACTAAGGCCGATTCTTAATTGTCCTCTAAAATGATATCGGTATTATTCATGAGCCAATGGGATTGGCACGAGATCTGGGAGCATTAATTATGACTTACCCCCTATTGACGATTTGCAAGGAAGCAGTCATATTTCTTGCATTAGATCACGATGAATGTAACAAGAGATATGAAATTTGAAAGCAGCAAGAGATGATAGTTGCATAGGTTTATCTATTGTACCCTTTCCTTTCAGATTTAAAGTGACATATTGTTTTATCAATATCAATGAGCCCAACGTTTTGCGAAAAAAACAACAACGGAGAAATTATCAAATTGTGCAACTTCTTTCCAGTTGGATCATTGCTCTAGTATCACAGCAAAACAGATCTAGGACGTCTTGAAAATAGAGCAATACCAATTCCCTTCTTGCAAATGAATGCTATTAAATCCAGTATAAGTTTTAAACTATTCATCCTGATTGCGCAATTCATAATAGTTTGTGGCAGACACACAAAGTGCTTGGAATAAGCCACGATGATACAGGGTATTGCCATTACAACAAATTTAATCTTGGAAAGTTACAAGGCGTTTTTAAAGTCCTTAATGCAGAAATAGACCGCCTTTTGAAAAAAGTTTGTAGAATTCCTTTAATTCCGAAGCCGAGAGATTTAGAACGATTCAAAATAAAGTAAGAGAGATTTATGGAAGTTTAATTCATCACGAAAGCGTGCAATCAACCTTAAGTAGCTACTAAGTATTCCAGTGTTGTAGATAAGTTTTTGACTTGCGTAATTTTGAACAGATGACAATTTCTGGAAGCTTTTTAATGCAAGGCGATTCCTAGAGTAGCTTTACTTCAGTCATCAAAGCTAGAGAATGAAAGTGTGGAAATGTTTTATCGAGGTGTTCTTCCACAAATTCTCTGCAAAATTAATTCTCCACAGGCTAAATGCAATATTTTTCTATAACAAAGCAACATTTTGTGTATCAGGGTTTCTTGTTGCTGAAGCATGTCAAATGTTTCATTTAGGAAAACATAGAAAGCAAAGTTATGAAAGCAAAAGGTGACAGTCATTACTGTTGCAGTTGTGATAACGATGTTCCTATTTGGCATGAGCGATTTCACGGTTGATAGTGATGTTGGCACGCTCGATTTTTCGCTCGTGCTGGGGATTTTGTACGTGTGTGGACACGGACGTGCGATCGCACGTGTCTCCGGGAATTGACTGGTACTAATGATGGTGGTGGTGGTGATGATGATGATGATGATGATGGTGATGATGATGATGATGATGATGATGATGATGATGATGATGATGATGATGATGATGATGATGATGATGATGATGATGATGATGATGATGATGATGATGATGATGATGATGATGATGATGATGATGGTGATGATGATGATGATGATGATGATGATGATACTCACACTCACTAAAAACCCAGCCTAGCTACTCTATGAACATATTGATTCGTTTTTTCCAGGGAAGGGGGCAAATTACTGGAAAAATCTCATACATATCGAATCGATGAAAACTTGGTAAAAATCCCTGGAAAATGTGAAAAATTTTGGTAAATATTAAATCTCGAAAATTATTAAAAGTCTTTGAAAATAGTAAAACAGCTCAAAGACTTTAAAAATTCTTTAGATTGTTTTTATAGTTTCAAAAAATATTATAACAATCTTAAAATTTGAAAAATTCTATCAGATCTTTAAAAATTCTATGAGATATACAAGCCTTTTGAGTCCTTAGGAAACCTGAAAATGTCAAATATATTTAAATCGGGCTTCAGTCCCAATGTTTCTTAATAGCTCGTCAAATCCAGCCTTAGATGTTTCTTAATTGTTTCTTAAATTTAAAGACTTTCAATGACAATAGCAACGCAGATTAGGCAACTGTGATATAAGAAAAAGGATCCTCAGGTTTTGTGAGGCATGCAGTGGATGTTCATTCTATTTTCTTGCTAGTTTGATTAAATATTTACTAGTAAAACAGTTTTTGCAAGTTATCATTTGAAACTCAGCCTGCATATGTTTCTTAGATGTTTCTTATTTGCTACCTATTTTAAGCCTCATGTTTCTGATAGACATGTTTCTTATAAAAAATTGTGTATATCGTAAGCCTTTTCGAGTTATTTGCCTTTCGGTTTCTTCTATTGGTGCTGTTGAGGCCTTCTCTCTTCATATAAACAAATGTCTTAGCATGTTTAATGAAATTGGATTTGATAGACTCTACCCAAGAATACCCATTATCATTTGGACAATAACCATTATCGTCTTTAGAAAAACATCTTTACGTATGCTGCGCATGAAGTTTAGAGCAGGATTGTTTACAGCCGACAGAATTTCCAATTTCACATCACATGCTACATGTTCGCAATATTTTTAAAGCTATTTTTAGCTGTAACAAAAAATTCAATCGTAAGGTTCTTAGTCATAATGGAATTTGCACATTAGTTTTCGTTATTAGTACTAATATTATTACTTCATTAATTTATTATTATTATCATTTGTTTTTAGCTTTTGTTATTATTTACTTTTATTTATATTTATATCATTCATTCTAGTATTATTTTTATTTTTATTGTTATTAATTTTTATTCTTACATACTTTTCTATTTTTTTAAGTTTCAATGTTATCAATTTCTTTCTCTTTTGTTTTTATTTTTCTTTATCTTTATTAATAAAGTACAGAAAAACGCTTGTATCTCTCTCAGTGTTGCCTTTTCTCAGATTTGCCGTCTTTTCTTTCTTCATCCTTTATGATTTGCGATTCTTTTTTTCCTGATCTTCTATGCAAACTACTCATGAAGCACTCTACTTTTGTTAATTTGAAATAGGTTTTGAAGCTATTGTTCAAATTAATAAGAACTACTAAATTAATAGATATTAGTACTTACTCCATGGAAGAGCGGAAGGCACAGGAGGGAGGCGTGTAAGGTGCCCTCTAAAGAACACCACACTCCTTAAGTGGAAAGGAACCAGTCTTGTTGTTGTTGTTGTTGTTGTTGTTGGTTGCTTTATTTTGAGTAGACTGTTATACCTAGCTTTTTCAGCTAATTTAGGCCAACTATACACGCCGCATCTAGGCATAGGACCCCCAGCTTAACTACCCTTCCGAAGGACGGCGGAGTGAGCTATTTTGGTCATTCATCTGGAAGGTCGCCCATCCAGTTTCTGACCGTACACAGCCATCCTTAACTTCAATTAAGCTAATGGAACTGGCTGGGCCTCTTGGCCACTCACCCTTCAAAAAACCGATATTTGAATCGTGTTTTCGGTTTATCTTTCCAAAAAATAGTCTGTAGCTCCCTATTTTCCTATGTTTGTATTTGCTGGGTTTTACTGTATCAGGCCCGTCGGAACGAAATTGATATTGGGGGGGCTGCGAGCGAAGCGAGCTAAAATGGGGGTCCGGGGGCTTTCCCCCGGGAAAATTTTTCAAGACCACGCCTTTTTTATCGCTGGAAACGCCCTTTCTGTACAAATTACACAATTCAAATGATGTTGAAATGACGTTATTTAGATGTTTAATTGACAACGAACACTATTTGCTAATTTTTAAATCTTGTAAATTGAATTTTATGATTGGCTGACATCCATATATCTGTCATATCATCCACTAACATTACCTTTCCTAAACTTCAAATGGGCTTAAAAAGATTAGGTTGATCTAATGTCTTTATTAGCTTAAAGCTTGCCCGTTAAAGCATTTTTTCGAGAATTTAAGGAACAAACACTAGCAAATTATTGGGGGGGGCTGAAGCCCCCCCCCAGCCCCCCCGGTTCCGACGGGCCTGCTGTATGTAAGAATCACGCTCTAAACAGACTTTACTAGAATACTCATAATATACTGCACTGTTCACGTGCTTGCATACTCTAATATTTTTATCTGTGATCTAGCATTGCTAGAAGCTTCTAGAAAAAATTTTCTTTGTTGCACGATTTTTGTTTTATGTGAAAGTTTTTTGGCCCAGTGCTGAAACAGTCTTGAATTTTCATAATTCAATTTCTTTCCTAACAGTTTCTTAGTAAAAATGTTTGAGCTCCAATGTTTGCGCATGCACATTAGTGGAAAATGAAAAATGGCCATGCACACTTGAAATGGCGATAAATCTTAGTAAACAGCAGAAGTTGAACTGCCAGAGGACAGCCAGTGTAGCGTATATGGCATTTTATACACAGATAGATCACGTTTTACATACATATGCACTAATAAACATTCTGAGGTCTCAAAAATCCAGTAGGCCTACTGAACTTTCGTAACGTTTTGAGCAGTCGAGCACTACTTTCTTATAAACCACTTATATATAAATAAAAAGCGTTCATATGAAGATGGTAGCTTTGCTTCATTTGCCATGCTCATTTATACTCGCTCATAATGAGTTAGTTGGAGTAAAGGAACGTCGATTTCTTCTCGGATACTTTCAACTATGAGCTTTTGCTGCCATTTTTCGCTATTCTGCTTGAAGACAAGCTTTGCTCAGGTTATAGAACTGAAATCTGCAGTAAAAGTAGTTAGCATGCCAATTAGATTAATTAACTGTATCTTTTCCAATAAATTAGCCTTGGAGCTACTTGGAACACAGTTCTGAACTGCTAGAGGTAACTTATCGTGAAACTTAAGCAGTTAACTTATCTTTAAACTCAAGCAGTTAACTTAGTTTGAGCAGTTGCATTTACCAGTTAACTTAGTTTAAGCAGTTGCATTTACCAGTTAACTTAGTTTAAGCAGTTGCATTTACCAGTTAACTTAGTTCAAGCAGTTACATTAACTATTTTTGCCCATTGTGGTTGGGCTTTGTAGCTTTTTTAGTGTGCTCTTTTGTTACATTTCATGCAAGAAGTCAAAGATAAACTACCAATTAGTTCTCGATCTTCGAAATTTACTCGGCTGTGCTCACTTTGCTAGGTCTGTAATATACTGTATAATTTGGTATTCTAGCGAAAGTCTAGTGTCAGTCCTCTGCTTAAGACCTGTCTCTGCTTAAGTAATGGGAAGAGCCAGAATCAAAAGGACACTTCAAAATTTTTACAGGTAAGTGGGTCTAAATTTGTATGATGATTTCGCAAGAAAATGCCTACAAAAGTTTAAGAAGTGCACTTTCCAAAACATTTGCTTAAATTTTCGCCCGTGTTCACGCTGCTGAATATTCATCCTTTACTGAGTTGTACCAGTATGGAATAGTCTACCAGCAAATTTTATTGAACAAAGAAATTCCGACGTTGTATTTGATTTATGCAAGACATGTAAATCTCAGTAAATTGGTGTTATGTATTGTTTGAGCATTTTTGTCGACGTCTGCATTGTTGAGTGTCATTTCTTATGATGATGATTGATGATGATGATGATGATGATGATGATGATGATGATGATGATGATTGATGATGATGATGATTGATGATGATGATAATGATGATGATGCTGATGGTTGATGATGATGATGATAATGGTGATGATGATGATTGATGATGATGGTGGTGATGCTGATGATGATTTAGATGATTTAGATGACGATG
>WIPJ01000383.1:140750-153446 GCA_018155075.1 Cassiopea andromeda
AAATATATGTATATATATATATGATAAGACAAATGTAATTAATATAATAAATGGATTTTTAAAAAAATTCACACGTATCGCTCGAAGCGAATATCTCAGTTTAAGGAGAAATGTCAAAGTGGATAGCCACTGCACTACAATCGTTGTAACAAAATCGCAAAAAGCTTCCCAAATATCGCAAAGAAATGCAGTAAAAGGCCGCCCCCCTCCACATTCAATAAACACAACCTGGCTTCAAAAAGCAATTGGTAGTAAGCGAGAAGGGAAACCATGCTATAAACGGCTAGATTTAGCCAGATGTCGTCTTCTATTACGCTCTCTCGCTACTAGTAATTTGTACAAAAATACAAATAAAAAGAAAACACTATAAAACTGATAAAACACATACTGCAAGCCACTTTGATTTCGCTCCCATGAGCCACAGGACCTCCGCTTTTGGACAATGTTTTACAGCATTTTGAAGTAATGACTCGAGGCTTTCCCTGCAATTTAGAATATTTGATAGTTAGACATCACATTGGTGCAAATTTTCTCAGGCCTGTAGATACTGGGGGCAGGGGGCATTGCCCCCCCAATAATTCACCGAGGTTGTATAAAAAGCAACTCTTCACTGCAAATTTTCATCAGTTCTCAGTTGGCTTTACAATAATCTAGAATCTAAGAGCACCATAGCACAGATATGCGGCAAATAAAGATCCTGATTCTGTTTTGAAGCAAACTAAAACCTTGTATCAATGTTGTAGAAATCTCAGTTTGCAACAAAGTAACACTCAAATTCTTGGATTCTCCTATGGGCTGCAAATATATTGTGTAGACAAAGACCCTGTTGTGTGATCAAAATTTATCGACATTAAAAGAAAAGATGGATAGCTTGTAATGTCGATAACTTTTGATCTACGTAAGATATAAAAATTGCTCCTTCTGGAACGGTGAATTGAAGCCTTCTGAACATGCTTGCAAAATATTTTTCAATTATTCGAAACTATGTGTTATCAGTTTTTCGCAAAGAAAGTATACTTTTTACCACCAAAACACGCTTCTCCATGCTTTTCGAACGAATTCTCGCAACGATATTGGCAGGAATCCTTCGATGGTGATTCTTTTGTTAGCCAATCAAGATTTGACGCCTATGCTAGCTGAGGACTGCTTTCCTATAAACCACTTTCTTATAAAGAAAACGTTTAAGCAACGAGAATTTAATATAAATAATTATATATGATCTTTATGTATAACGAAATATGTAAAGAAAAGAGAGCAAATGAGCAAAATGTAATTGAACAACAAATATATTTTCATCACCTCGTTCCATGGTTTTTCTCAAAATAGGCAGCTCTCAACCATATACTCTTTTTACTTGGGAAGACAGATAATGCATGTGCGTAGATGGCTCTTGCGCACTCGTAGGCACCGTGTGCGGCACACTATTTGTCGTCGTGCATAATAAAAACAGAAAGATCATAAAATAATTGAAAGCAGGTACGAAACTTATGGGGGATATGGGGGCGAGACATTCCCTCAACCTTGAAAATCTGCCATTTTGCAGGGGAACGACGGCAGTGAAATGTACTTCTGCAGGGCAACTTACTGGAACCAGGAGCCAACTTCTGACGCCCCCCAAAAATAAACTGAATTTACGCCCCTGACTGAAAGCCTTGATTTTTAAATACACGTTTTTTTATAAGAAAAAAGTTCATAAGAAGATGAGGCTCAAATCGTCAAAATCATAAGAAAATCTTAAGAAAATCGTAACAAAATCACGAGGCTCAATTTCCAAAATTTAGTGTTTTTATTGGCCAAAAATCGATATTTCGTCGTTATTGCATTCAAAATGTTAAACAATGAATTCAAATTCAAGTATACAATATTAATAACGAAAGTGTACACCATTTTAGCCAGTTTATTTCAGTAAAAGTTAAGAAAACTGAGGCTCAGGCAAAATGACGGTTTTCTTATAAAAAACACGTGTAGAAGAAAACAAAACTATTGAAAAGTGGTTCTGAATTGCCGAAGAAAGAATCTTCCTGATAACAATACCAAAATTTTTTTAAGTGGGCTTCAAACATTGTGGAAGATAATTCTCATGTTATTCGCGGATTAACCATCCAACAACAGGCTATACTAAAGAAAAACTGAAGTAAAATCAAACCAAAGTCAAGGTAATAGTTGCCTTTAAAAAATTGACGCCTACGATCAAAAACACACATGTGACAACCCACAAAATGACATTAAGTGAGACTCACACTTTCAGCATCTTCCATCCATGTGTGCTTACGATCTTCCTCTTCCACGCCGATTCCAACAACAGCTCGTCTGTAGTAAGGTGAGAAGTCACAATATGAAGAATAGACTAGAGAAAAACTATACTATTCGAGCAGATAGCTAATGTGTTTTCAAAGTCGCAGATTCTACAGGTCGGATTCTAGATATGTGCATAAAGTCTCACGCCCAAGAAATTAAGCGTCAAATTCCCGGCATAATGCCTCAAGCATAAGATTCTAGAACTGAGATCACAGGCATAAAGTGCCATACCAACCAACGTATGCCTAAGATTACAGACATACTTCCCAGGCATAAGATTCTGAATCTATAGTCCCAGGCCTAGTCTAAGACCTTATTGTTCAAGCCTTAGGCCACAGATCTAAGGTTTCAGATCGTCGTCGCCCAAAAAAATACGGAAAGTAAGACAAACGAGAGGGGCCTTACCTGTAAAACAAGTAAATAGTATACAATTACATCTAAAATCATTGGAAATAGAGCAGAAGAAAGGTTTACAAATTGGCTCCTATTTGACACTAGAGACATTGACTCTTTGCTGCTGTCAAGGCACCACGGGATGTAGCATCCAAAGATACCGTGCTGTTTCACGGAAAGACGATACACTTTAAGTACAGAGTCAAAAACAACAAAAACTCAGTGACATTAGGCCCCTATTCGCTGCTGAGTGGGAAATGAGTGAACTTGCATTTAGGGGGCGTGGACTGAAATATCGTTATACAACGATATGTTGCAATCAACAGCGATTGTGGTCGTCCAAAATCGATGTGTGACGTTTAGGAATTTTTCACAGCTATTCAAGGACTAAAATAAAAAATTCATGGCGAAACCCAGCACGGCGATGAAAACATTCACAACACATGCGTCAATATACAGGAAGACCAAAATACCTAAAGAAACATGTCTTGAAATACCATAAGTTTACTTGTACGATCCTCTTTAATCTTTTTTTGATGTTTCTTTTAATTATGTTTGTATAGTTTATTGCTGCTAACGAAGTAAACAGCAAACATTCACAGATTTCAAGGAGTGTGATCAATTTTCAAAGAGAAATTATCATTTTCAAGGTGTTTTCAGTGCCCTTGAAAACACATATGAAATTCAGCAGTTTTCAAGGAATTTCAAGTGCCCTATAAAAGACATTTCAAATTCAGCACTTTCAAGGAATCCAAGGACCTGTATGCGCCCTGTTATATTCTACGAGATCATTTACCGCAACTTTTCGTAGGCCACCTTATCGCCTAAGATGGGATCGAATGATACTATTCAGAGGGTCTCGTCCCAGACCTCCTTGTCTTTTTTATTCTCATAAGATTTACAATAACAAACAATTACAATACAAAAGCAAAGGGCGCATGAAATACATAACAATACTAAGACTTGCACTTAACATAGAGACACAAGTTTACAAACTACTACTCGATTTTACCTTCGTTCCCCCCAATTCCTTGGGGCTTGGAGGGTGCCTTTGAGAGGACTTTAGTTCTGGGGCGCGCATTTAGGACCGGATGCTCTTCCTAACGTCACCAATGGCATGCGGTGGGCCTCGAACCCTGAACTATGTTCGTCTTAGTCGAGTGCATTACCGCTAGGCCGCGGCTGCTCTAGACACAAGTTTACAAACATTGTTACAAATTGTTTAGCTACAAATGTAATTAGAGTGGTATTGCCCGTGGTACCCAAAGCGTCACAAGTTTGAATCAAACCCCGCGAAGAGATATCTCACACGTAGAAAGTAAGAGTACCTAGATTCATTGCTCATCAGCTCAGACCTCCTCATTTTGCGTCTCTACTAGCAGTGAGAGTTCGACATGTGTCTCGAACTATCAAACTTTTGCAAAAAAACGAGTGTTATTGATAAAAAAATGCATACATTATGGCCTGACACGTGGAGACACTCTTTGCAGCATCAGCTTCCTCAGCATCTTTGATCCACTGCTCGCGGTTAATTTCAACTGAATTTGCTTTCAATGATGAGACAGCTAGAATGTGAAGAATTAACCTTGTATAACCTGGTGCTGTCCTACGCAAATTGAGATTTCAGTATACATTTTTTATAAATAAGAAACTGATTTACAAGCAACCAGTAATAGGCTGATCAAAAAGTTAAGAAACTCCAGTGCAATGCTCAAGAAAAATACACTATGCTCAAGATAGAGTAAGAAACTATGCAATCTGAATTTGTACAAAAAGAATACATAGAATTGCTTCCAACCGTTCATTAGTATTAATTTTCTTATGAAAAGATTGTAACTTGTGATTTTGATCTGCTTGGATATTTTTCGTGACGATGAGCGTTTATATCGATCAAGAAGTGTTCGACTTTCAAACAATAAGGTGAGTTTCGGTCCTGAAATTTAGTTAATGTTTACGAAACTTTTCGTCCTAAAATTCGAAAATTTTCATGTCAAATTAAGAAACTTTTAGCAACTTATCAAAGTTTCTTATAAAAAACGTGTATATGGGTGCAGCTGCATGGAACGCAAGTGACAACAGCAGCCCGAATGAAAAAAACGGAATATACTGTGAGATTTCTATAATCCCAAAACCATGAATAAACGCAAATGCTTCTTTAACGTCTGACTTCAAAGCTAGATCTAAGTGCTCTTGGAAATCTATTCATATCTAAAAACTGAGCTTGGGTCTTCGCTAATAACTGAGAGGAACCGTATTTAACTATGTGTGTTAATGATGTGCGGAGCACAGTCAAAGATTTGGGAAAAGCTATTGTGCTCCTTACATTTAAAACGTACCTCTGTCAATGATCTTTGTTACCATGGAGATATTTCCGTTAGCTTCTTCAAGTTTCGCGGCAGTAATCCATATCTGACGATCAGTCGGGATGTTCTCCCTTGCTTTGTTCAACACCTAAAAATAGAATCATTCCCAGCATTATATGAAATCAGAACGTACTACTGGAGAAGCCAAAAGGAATTAAGAAGGGATAATACTTTAATCTTGATCCCTGTCTATTAGTTTACTTGAAATCTGGCCGACACCTGGTTATAACACCTGACCCAAAAACCTGGCCTAAATCTTGACTAAAGAGCATGGCTTAAGATCAATTGTTTTAAAACCAATTTCCAAACTTCTTCCCATAACGGGTCCGAAAACTCAGTCTAAAGCCCAGGCTAGAATCAAATTAAACTCTGAAGCTCTAATTCTTAGTTAAAGATTCCGTTGAACATGGATGATTGAAGCAGACTTTTGTGAATGGATCACATCATGATGGTACACAAGGAGTATACGGGAAAATGTCTGCAACTTGATAGCTGACATAAATGGTTGCTCCAAAATAACAATATCTAGACACCCCAGTGTTTCATGCTGTCAGAACATAGCATGTCTAATTGTTAGGAGGTAATACGAAATTGTTAGTAATTGCTAGGACGAAAATTTAGACCTAACGAAGCAAAGGTGAAAAGGTTCTTATTGACTGTAAAAGTTGACCAAATGCTGTTCGAAGCAGTTGCGCAAAAACATGGAGCCGAAAGGTGAACTGGCTTAAGGACACACTTAAGGATAAAAGAAAAGAAGTACATGTAGGATTCCCTATAATTTCACACGCAACGAAAGTGATTGTCAGAGAGGACGCTTATGCTGGGTCAAAAGTATGTGCAGTAGGGAAGTCCATTTATTTCCCCCTAATTACGGTTCGAAGTGTGTTAGAAGAGTCTAATTTCTGCACAGACAATGAGCACTCTCTAACCAATATAGTACTTACATTTGAGAAGGCAGTTGGAAAAGTAGGGTATCGCGTACTTCTGTACGTAGGGCAATGGCGCTTAACCTGGGTTCGGAGAGTCAGTTTCAGGGGTTCGGCGGTTTTTTTCAACCCACTCTTATGGTTCGTGACGTAGCTCTCTGCTTGGCCAGTTTGTGCAACAATACAGTATATAGTATATACATAAGTTTTGAATTTTAAGGAAGAAGCAGATTTTATTTTTCCACCTAAGAAGGGTTCGATGACTGCATGCATGAAACTTGTTGGGTTCAGTACGTCGAAAAAGGTTAAGAACCACTGCTGTAGAGTAATAGCTGCTAGAGAGGATATATCCTGGGTCATCCATCTGCGAGGTAAGGTGGCTAGTTCCATTCTTCACCGCCTTTATCTCCCAAGTGTTGCTAACGGGCCCCCAGTAGCTGCTATGTAGACAGTGAGCAAGCATTCAGCTAATGCCTCGAGTGAGAATCGAACCATCAACGTCCCACACAAGAGATAAGCGCTGTAACCATTATGCTACCCCATTCTTGAGACAACAGTAGTAGACCAGAAATTAATGTATATAAATAGAAAGCGAATGAAAGGTGATTTTTAAAACGCAGATCTGATCACCACGACAGAAAATTCAACGAAAGTAAATCTCTCTAAAGAAGCATTATGCTTCAGAAATCAAATTTTATATAAATGCACTAATTTTTGTATAGTTAACAGCAATTAACTAGTAAACAAGATTTCAGAACAATGGCTTTAATAGGTCAAGGATAATACCTTTCTAGCATTTTCGTAGGTCTCCAGTCTTGCAAGGGCGAGCCACAACTAAGGAGAAGGTTCAAAATTTGACCTCAACGACGAAAACAGAAAGATAAATAAAAACTAGGTTGGGTTTTTCTGGGCATCTCAAGCATATGGCCGGTTAACAAAAAACTTTCTATGTCATAAACGAATAGTAATCATTGCTGATTCTCAATGGCAACTATATCTTACATAAAAATAAATATCGAAGGAAATTTGATAAGAATTTAACATAAATGATGACAGATTTAAATGTGAAGAAAGTATTTCGATCGACTTTACTATCATTCTCAACTAAACAATATATGTTCAAGCAAATATCAAGAAATATATTGTTATGAATCCAGTCTATGACCGGAAGAAACTGGTGCAGGAACGCCAATTCGCACGTGCATCCTTATCTGCACGAGTGATTGCTCGTAATTATTTAGAATTGCACATGCGATCCAAGATTTGTGTATCCGAAATACACAGTTTCTTGTTACTGAAGCCTGCCAATTGTCTCATTTAGGATAAAACAGCATAAAGCAGAGTCATAGCAAAAGGTGACTGTCACTAGTGTTGCATTTGCGACACTTGGGATGTGTGACTGCACGGTTGACAATGATGTTGGCATGGGCGATTTTTCGTTCGTGCAGGGGACTTTACACGTGTGTGGACACGCTCATGCGCGATCGCATGTGTCTCCGGGCATGGACTGTGAATCTAGGCACCGAGTCAAAGTATGAAATATTGCCTGTTTTATACAACTTCATAATGTGAGGAAACTTTGGAAAAGAAATGGAAATTGAAAATCGAAATAACCTGAATTCAGAATTCTGAACTCTACCGACTGCAACTTGCAAAAATTTTAGCTGGTTAACTAGTCATGCGAGAAACAAAATAGTTCAACTGCTAAATTCAAGCATATACAGAAAGACTAAAATTTCCATTTCAGAATGAATTCCATAAATTCTAATAGGAACTCCAAATTAATCTTTTAGATGAATAATTCAACATACTTCTACACTCTGTGGGCAGCATTCAACAGCTCTGCTTAACAAAATTCTGGCATCTTCTGGATCCTCTAGTTCCACGGCGGCTTTCCATAATCGTACAGAATTTGGAATGTTTTCTAGTGCTAAAAGTTAGATACAAAAAACTGATTTTAGTTTATCAAAGACACTGCTAAAACGAACAACATGCAAATCTGAAAAAATGATCATGCTACTGCTTCTAAAGAACTAGGCCTATCAAAATATGATATGAAAATTTAGATGATTAAGGTGGAATAGTTTGTTCTACTGTTAATGAGAGTCATACATAAAGTACAATCTTGAAGGAAAATTAAAACTACCAAAGCCTTTGAAGGGTGAGAAACACAAAGCATACAACAGCTAATCTGTAAAGATACGCTTGGCACTTTCAGCTTACCTTTGCGGTAGACTCGCTTCTGTGCACCAACCTCTTGCTCAAGATCAGCTGCCCTGATCCAAAGTCGAACCGATTGCGGTAGTTCTTTGATTGCTTGTGACACTATGGACTTGGCTGTTTCTGCAGGCTATGATGAAAAAGATGACGTACATTGCCTTAAAAAGTTCCAATATTTACACAGCAGATCTATTCTACTATTTATGCAGATCTATTCTGAATACTATACAAGGATTATGTATAATTTTAGATAAACAAGAAATTATCAAAGCTTCATGCTTTAATGCTACGTATTCAAATCTATTTTTCCCTCTTAAGATCTAAATTTCACGACCTTCAGCACTGATTGAGTTAAGTGTACATGCATATATCATGCAGTACCCTTCATATAAAGACTAATGTCTTTATATTTCCTAATTTCATTAGGACATTCATACAGTACATTTGCCCTTCTAATAAATGTGTTTCTCTTTCCGGTATCATGCTTTCAAAGAGGTTCAGCATGGTTCTCGAAAGTTTTCATCAGCTTCGTTTCTTTTGAGATGTCAGAATTCCCGGTATCATTATGCTAAGTTTTTCTGAAGTTCAAAATGAGATCCTCTGAGATACATTGCATAGACTACAGGGTGCATTGCCAATCAAAAGTTAGACACATTTTCTATGGGTCAAAAAGAGGTGAATGGAAAATACTATGGTAGAAACTATGGTAGATACTATGGTAGATACTATGGTAGATACTATGGTAGAATCTATAGTAGATACTATGGTAGATACTATGGTAGAAACCTTCCTCAAAGAAAGTAGTCCTGCTCCTTAACGAAGAAATTTTAACACGAACAAGTTCGATAGATTTTACTGCTCTCTGCAATGAAATAGCTAGTTGAAAATGAAACTTGTCTGTCACAAGGAAAAGCAAGAAATAACCTGAAGCCGGACTGCTTCTAACCAAACATCTTCGTTCTTTGGGCAGGCTTCTGTTCCTCTAAATATGAGATTTCTTGCTTTTTGGATATGTCCAGTAACTTCTTCAAGGCGAGCAGCTGCAATCCAACCTGAGAAAAATCACACAAGGATATCAAAGGAGGGAAAGTTTACCATGTCCCATTTTCAATACCACAAAACCTCAACAAAGCCTCAAAAATATGTAAAATAAAGTAAAAAATTCTTCTAATACAGTTGTCGGAAAAATGAGACTTATAGTGCATGTAATTGGAATGCACCCTCGACTTATAGGGAGTCCAAACTAGACATTCACATACCGTGATGCCACAAAATGAAAAATCGAAATAGTATATTTTTATTTTTTATTTTTAGTAAGTAATGTCGGGGAAGGGCCGTAGGGCCTATAACAAAGTCTTGACAAAGGAAAAACTGAGAAAATGAGGGAAAGTTTAAGTAGAAAGGGAGACAAGATCAAGTTTGTTGATGTTAGATTTAAAAGATGACAAATTGTAGGATTCAGGGAAAGTAGTGGGTGGCAATGAGTTCCACGGTTGAGAAGTTCTAGGAATGAAAGAAGATATTTGAGATAGAGTTCGTGGATTAGGAAGTGTAACTTGCAAAGGGCGTGAGTAGGTAGAGCTTCTGGTGGCTCGAACACGCCTCACTGGATCAGGAATAATATTCTTGATTTAATGAGAGCAATGTCTGTGAAAATTGCGGTAGAAAATGGAAAGATCTGCATAAAATAGAGTCGTACATTAATTGCACAAATTGCAGGAATTTAACAAATTCTCCTGCTTCAATTGAATCACAGGACAAATTTATTGAAAATCTACCGGTAATATCATTTCACTGAGAAGAATTAAATTGCATCGAAGCAAGACTGCTATATGTACACATGCGAATCACCCTCCATTCCTACAGAATCCAACTAACATTGGAATTGCAGTGGAACTATCAGTCTAGTCCGTTTTATTTAAACAGGGTTCCCACTCCTTTTTTGTCAATTTTTTAAGATATTAAGGAGAATTGAGGAGATTTCTTCGTCAATTTTGTACGTTTTGCAGATTCCAGAGAAATTTGGTGAGCATTGAGGTCATTGCGGTATAGCAGAAATAGTCACCATAACAGAAGTTTTTTTTAGCAGAAAAAGTCATTATGCCTAATCAAAAAGTAATACATTCAGGAAAGAATTTGAGAGCATTGATGATTCGACCATTAAAATTATGATAAACTATCACAAACTAATTTATTAAGCAACATAACTGCCGATAACATATTCAATTTATGAAAAATTTAGGAGAAAATTAGGAGAACAGCAAAATATTTCTGAAATTTTAGGACTTTTTAGGATTTTTTATGATAGTTCTCTTTTTCTAGGATATTTTAGGGTTTCTAGGAGGCGTGGAAACCCTATTAAAGAAAGATTCTGTAGATGGTAACCCTGCTTCCTTCACAGTGGAGGCTTTTAAGAAAAATCACGAGAGGGGCAACAGTGCTGAATTTACCTAGTAATTTTAGAAGTAGCTAAGTATTTGCCGAGTACACGCTCCTTTATATGAAAATAGGTTTATAAAGGAATTAAAGCTCAAGCTAAAAGCTCGTTTTCTTAAAAAAACGTGTAGCTAGTCTTTCGTCAATGAAATTTGTCAAGAATTTTCCAATTATATAGCACCTGGGGAGGCAATTTGCCCCTCCCCCGCTGTGTAGCTGCTGCTGTTACTTCGTGGTTGTGGCTAAAGAACAAGAATAAGGTAGGATCAAATTCATTACTTATATACCTGGGCCATGCTTAGGGTTTGTAGTGATGACGGAATTTAGCAATAGTCTTGCTTTCTTGATATCCCTGGAAAACATAAATTACTTTCATCACATTACAGGAGATAATGTGCTAGGACCGAAGTAGGTAGGGAATGCTGGGCTGATGCAATGCAAATCAGTTAGATACTATATGACTAAAAAACGTAACATGAACTGCAATAATGCTAGTGATACACGGAAATCAGCATACTAGTAAGTTCCAATGAAGCAATCCAGGCGAATTAATACACTTAGTTGCTTTCTACATCTCAACGTCATGCATGGGCAACCTTATTCTCAACTGGGTCAAATTTTGTGTTTTATCAAAAGCCGCGGGCTTGGGACAGAAGAAACATGATAAACAGTTATGCGCATGCGTTCTTACGAGACATCGGTATGCGACGGACATTATTCGAATATTTCATCACGATTTTCTTGATAAAACACACTTTATAGTGTTCTTTATACTTGCAATAACTTTTAACCACAAAAATCCAAGCTTCACAAATTTTTCACTAGTTTATTAATTCCCAGGAAAGGACATGAAAAATTCTTCACGGGCCGGATCAAGAAGCTCTGCTGCCCGGATTAGACCCACAGGCCGGAATTCACTCACAGGTCGGAATTGACCCACGGGCAGTAGGTTTCCTATCTCATGCATTCTTTGCTGCAAACGTAAACGGCATCAAATTTGAGCAATGATGCTGAATCTCCATCAAATAAACGCATCTACATGTAGATCTACTGCAGTGGTTGCATAGTGACTAAAACGCCTGCCTTACAACCGGGAGGTTATCGGTTCACGTCCAGGCCGGGCTGTACCAAAAATATTAAAAATAACACCAACTGCCTTCTCATCTAAACGCAGGTTCCCACTTAAACAAATGCAACGATTCGGCCGAGGTGGCCGGAGGTTGATGCATGCCTAGAAGGTAATTATTGACGGATTAAAAAGTTCAAACCATTCGAACTTCTCATTTAGCCGATTCGGTCGTGGGTGGCCGAGGGGGGATCCACATCTGAACCTACTAGGCATGTATCAACCTCAGGCTGCCTCGGTCGAATCCGAACATTCGTTTAAGTGGAAACCGGCCTTAACGCTTGGTATATAAGGATGAAATGAAAGAGTTAAATAAGCGTAGCTACCAATGGACTAGCCCTTTGCTGCAGTTTTCACAGCAACAGCAGACTTGTGGCTTAGGCCTACAGAAATTGAGATAGATGCCACCCTATGCAGCATGTACGCGAGAAGGATTAAAACCATAATACATAGATATTTATTGGTGCTTGTAACTTGACTTAACTGGTATTATCTCTAATCAAAAGGAGGCACTGAAGTTTGAAATAAGGTAAAAAACATCACACATACCCAATATCTCCACTGGCTGTTGGAGTCAAACTTTGTAAATCAGTTAAGTAACCTTTCGGGTCAACAACAGTTTGCCCTGATACGGAATCTGATGCCTGCGGAGTAAAGAACAGTCAGTGAGGAGTAGAATAGCCATGTTGCAAATATCTTTTGCTGGTAGAAGCCTCTTCAAAATTTATATATCAACCAGCTCGTATTTCATTCAACATGCCAGGAACTCATCACTGTCGTCATCATCATCGTCAATCATCATCATCATCAACCATCATCATCAGCATCATCATCGTCATCAACCATCATCATCAGCATCATCATCATCATCATCATCATCAACCATCATCATCAGCATCATCATCATCATCATCATCATCATCATCATCAACCA
>WIPJ01000383.1:155277-166564 GCA_018155075.1 Cassiopea andromeda
ATCATCATCATCATCATCATCATCATCATCATTATCATCATCATCATCATCATCATCATCATCATCATCATCATCATCATCATCACTATCATCACCGTTATTTATACACGAATATCTCTTTAGCTATAAACCAAATATAATGTTTCTTTAGTTTGATTAAACTGACAACCAATATTTTAATCAATAATTATCTATGAGAAAATATTTTGGGCTGTTCTTCCAGAGGGTCGTGTTTTTGATGCACTTGATCCTAGCACTCTTATCTCGTCAGGTGCGCTTTTAGTACTTTTCTGAATAGCCAACGTGTTTGAATTCCTCTAATATTAGCTGAGACATCGTTCCAAGCCTTCAGAACTCAGTCAGTTATAAAAAGTCAATCTAACAGTGAATGAGAAAAGCAAGTAAATAGTTATTCAGTGGACAAATCAATAGGCCAAAAACTTGTGTGCAAGAACACTGAACATCTAAGAAGTACTAAAAACCAGCTTTTGAATCTCATTAAGATACTATGACCAATGCTCTGTTCTGTATACTCACTACATACCTGATCGAGTTTCACACCAACAAGAGATTTCCTTGCTTCTCCAATTTTAATCAAATCGAGGTCACCAGACGGAGTAGTAAATCCAGGAGTCATGGCACCTGGAGTCATTCCGACAGGGAAGGGTGTAGCAAGTCCTCCGAATGCCTGAAAGATAGAAGCATTGTGTTGGATACTTTGTCACGTGTAGCAGTCCTCCGCAATTCGTCGTATATCAAGCTTAGCATTCGCGTCACAGTTCACAGTTCACAGTTTATAGTTCAGAGTTACGAGTTGAGATTAAGGGTACACAGCCAGTGGTGTAACGTTATGAAATTATTGTAAATATTTGGTTGATTCAATGCTATTATATATCCAAGGAGAAGTTTAGTTTATTGTCAAGTCTTGCACTGATCCACAAGAGCATAAAGTTTACAACACATTGCATATGCAATGTAAGAGGGTCTTTGTTGCTAAAACGCACCTGGAAGCTTCAAATACAGGTTCCCATTCCTTTTTCATCAATATCTTTTAGGATCATAATCATCGTCATCATTACTATTTATACACGAATGCCTCTTTTGTTATAAACCAAATATAATGTTTCCATGTGTTAATTAAAGTGATTAGCAAAATTTTAATAAATAATACCTATGAAAAAAAAACATTTTTGAGCTGTACTTCCAGAGTGTCGTGGTTTTGTTTACTTGTTTTTAGCATTCGTAGCTAGTCAGGTGCGCTTCTAGTTCTTTTTTAGCGCCGAAGTATTTAGACTTCTCTAATATAAGCTGGGATATCGTTCCATGCCTTTAAGGCGAAGTAACAAAATCCTTTTTCAGCATGTTCAGTTATGAGCCTAGGGATCTGGAGATCCTGAAAGTTCCCTGTTTCATAATTTGAGTATGCGGATCTATACCGGTACTTATCCGAAAGGCTTTCCGGGCTAAAATTTTTCAAAATTCAGATAATTCGGAGAATTTAGGAGATTTTCTCACCTAACTGTTAGGAGATTTTGCAAATTCCAGAGAAACTTAGTAAGCATTGAGGCATTTTTGGGAAAATAATGGATAAAAGGTCGCTCAGACAACATGATATAAATATGCCAAATGGCATCATACATTTGGTTTAGCAAAAAATTCATTATGCCTATTAAAACAATAACACATTCACGGAAGCATTCATGAGAATTGATAATTTGAATATTTTTGTAATGACAAACTATCAGAAAATAATTTATTAAGCAACATAAATGCTGAAAAGAAATTCAGTCTATGAAAAATTTAAGAGAAATTTAGGAGAACAGCAAAATATTCCTGAAATTTTAGGGTCTATTAGGGTTTTTTATGATAGTTCTCTTTTTCTAGAATATTTTAGGGCTTTGAGGAGGCTTGGGAACCCTGAAATATATGGTAGGAGGGCATCTGTTAAATATTAACTATGATGGGGGATTGGCGCATTACTCTTAGGTGCCAAATAAGCGCCCCCAGCTTATTCTTTTCGAAAATATTTCCAGCAGCTCCCTCTTATCAGGGCCACCCGCTTATTAAATTTTCAATTTTTCTAGAAGAAATCACGAGAAAGTTAATGCTGTGGCTGAGTTACCTAAATATTGAATGAAGTATACATGAGGCAATATTCTGAAATTCTGAAAAGTAATTGCTTGCAGTGATATTTACGGAAATTTTTGTGTCAATGCTGATTGGTACATAGGTAGCCCAAACTACCAATCTCCCTTCCCCCGCTTATTCCGACCTCCCGCACAATTCATCTTGAGAAATTTTCCAACCCCCCGCTTGCTTGATAGGACCCCCGCTTATCTGGAACCTAAGAGTATCTTAAAAGATAATACCCTAGTGCAGATAAATACAAAATGCTAAGGAGGTTAAATGTTCATCTTTGATTATGTCGCCATTATGAGCAGAGAGGGCAAGAATAACAAAACTATAAAATAAATGAAATTAAAATGTAAGGAATGCAAGGAGAGATAAATAAGTAAGATGGCAAAAAATGGAAAGCAAAGATAAGAGAAGGAAAGACTATAATAAGGTGAAATGGATGGAGTGAAAATCGAAGGGAAGCTAAAGAAAATGGAATCGCAAATGAAAAGAGAAAAAGATTGAGTAAGTTGAGAAGAATCAGAAAAGGTTCACAGATTATGTATCATAAAAAATCAAATGTAAGGAGGAGGTATTAATAATACAGCATGGAAGTTTCGAATTTCAAGGTGTCGTGCACAGTTTCTTATAAATATTAAAAGCTTAGACAAAATAACTTTAAAACAACAACAAGCATCGAAACGCGCTACCACAAGTACCACAATGCATTGCGCGCGCACAGGAATGACGTAATTAGGAGAAAGGTCTATTTCAAGGTGTGATGCACAGTTTGTTATAAATACTAAAAGCTTACTTGTTCTTTTGAAGACAATGCTGTATTTGATGAGCCGGCGATCAAAGCTGATTTCAGCACACTATCAGGTACAGGTGTAAACCTACCAGCATGGGGAAAACAGCAGCTTAGATTTTCAGATTGATCGAAAAGCAAATGCGTGAAAAATCGGCAATAGAATGTAGAGAGAATATTCAAAATAGATGTGAATGGAGGAGATAATGGTGATAAGGAAAGAACATCGGAAAATACAAGATTAAAGAGAGCGAGACAATACGCAGACAAATAGAAAAACAACTAACGAGTGAGATGAGATTGTCGTGGTGGGAATCAACAGGAATGCAAAGTTTGCGAATCAGTCAATTAAAATTTGATATCTATCTTTAAATAATCATACAATCCTTAATAGGTGGCAGTTTTGTTATACCATAAGAACTAGAAAAGCTAGTCTTTGTGTAAATGCGAAGTTCGTAAATAGTCCGTTGGTACTACATAACTTTACCACAGCACGAAAAAGCGGCAACATTCTTTTCACACACTAAAAGCTTTTTTCGTTCGGCATTCATCAGAGTGTAAAAACGTCGGATAGTGACCTAAAGGTTAACTGAAATATATATCCAGATGCGGTTACATGTGATAGGATGCGTCTAATTGGCCCCAAGTGTGACCAATTAGGACCTATTGCCATTGTTTACTTGAAGAATCCCAATGAGAAAACAAACTGGATATATATTTCGGTTAACCTTTAGGTCACTATCAGACGTTTTCATACTCTGAACTCTGATGAGTGTCGGACGAAAAAAAGCTTTTAGCATGTGAAAAGAATGTTGCCGCTTTTTCGTGCTTTGGTAAAATGCGAAGTTCAAAAGAATAAACAAAACAATTTCCGTGACAGTTCAGATTGTTGTCTATGTTGAATGGCTTTTTTCATGGGCCTAAACACTGAATTAAAACGCCTGACCTCATAAAAATAAATTATCAGGAACTGTAGAGCCAGATACCACACCAAAACAAAACATCCATTGCTAATTATCAAAAATCAAAGAAATTAGCGTCAATAGACCTGAATATTACTAACATACTTTTCTGATCTAGGGTTTCGTTGCTTCTTATTTCGAGCGTCCCCAACATCAGGAATCGCTGACCATTCATCACTTGATATTTCAGATAATTTTCTCTACAAGTAGCAATAATACCAACATACATGGAAAGCATACATAAAATGATTGGAGTGTATAACATGATTAATTCCGCTCTAATATTACGTTCTTCAAACGACCTCCAAAACGTATCCATATAAACACAATTTTTCAGGGTACAACTCAAGCATTCCATAAGAAATTAACTTATCGCTTTAGTAGCCTCCAAAACACTTCAAAGTTACTCGTTAAAGCAACTGATTTCAAAGACTGATATTTGATCTCCTCAACTGAAAACTTCGAAGGTAGTCGAAAATGATGTCCATTACTTTCCTAGTTTCCAGAATGGACAAACAGCCTTTATAAGAAAACTTTTCCATGGCCTAAATAACTTTCCAATTATTGACGCCAAAGAACAACTACGGTAAAGTACCAATTAAGCGCCTAGGACTCAAATAAGTACCCATGCTAAAAATAGGCGCCCAGTTTGGGAAAAATATTTCCCACAAGCGCCCAGGTCGGGATCTTAAGCAACACATTTTCTCAACTAAGTGCTAATCTTCAGTTCCTTGATAAGTTTACTATATTTTGAATTTTAAACATCAAAGGATTTCATAATTCAAATGTAAAATTTTAGCATAGGGGGTACTCTCTCCTCGATTAGTTAACCTATTGAGAGAGCTCCTCCTTAAGAAATTCTCTTCCATACAGAAAGCCTGTGTACTCTCTTTGTAATATTTGTCATTATTCATCATCTGTTGTAGTTTGCTATCCTGGCTTTATTGTATGTATATTGAATTATTTGTTAGTTCTGGAATGTACAATTCAACTGAACTGAGCTGAGCTGGTCCGAATAAGCACCAAATTCGAATAATCAAAAAGGTTTGAATAATCTCCTAGTATGAATTGTAAGGGTGAATAAGAAACACAAGGCCTTTTCAATTTTCTTTGACTTTTACTCTAACATACGTTTACATTCTTTCACAATCAAATACTCTTTGTTGACTTCACTGGTCATTTTACACACTCTGTAATTTTAATTCTACATTTAGACGATGATACGGAGGACAATGAAGACATAGTTGACTAATTGATTTGAACACTATGTTCCTATCTATTCCATAGAAAGATGATGTATCTTTAGTTAACTTTTTCCTTTTCTTAACAAAAGCCAAAGTCCGATTAAGTGTCCAGTCCGAATAAGCGCTCACCCAAAAAATTTGTAGTTTTTAAGTAAGTGCCCAAGGCGCTTAATCTGTAATTTACCGTATGCTGCCAAACAACACCAATTTAATAACAAAAGATGTTGCAAAGCACTTTTGATCTTCTTGAAAACAGACTCAAATTCAAATCTTAACCAACCTTGAGATCTGAAAATTGCTGTTGAATTTTAGGTCTTTCTTGTCTGTATTTTTCAATTTCTTCTTTCAGACGTTGCTCCCTAGTATAAAATATAAGCATTATGTTAATCATAAACTTTTCAGTTTCAGTCAATGAAACAAATAAAAAAGTGGTTTCATCAATGCTGATTACCTTCGCAGCTTTCTCCTCTCATCCATTCTCTTATCAATTCCTTCATAAACCATGTCTGCCTCATCATCATCTTTGTCATAGTTACCAGTTGCAAAAAGACTACCACCATAGCCAGCAAACTAAAAGATACAAACTGCAGTGTATACTTAGTAATTACTAGCATAGTAAGTACAACCAGAATATGAGCAACTGATTAGTTCAAGTCAGGGGTCTCCAAACTGCAGCCTGCGGGCTGGATGCAGCCCTTAAGACCATCTCATCCGGCCCGCGAAGACTTTTTGTCTACGGAGAAAATCAGGGGAGTTTACTCGTATCCAATCTAAATCAACCCTGTAGTAAATTCAGACTGTTTACATAGACTCTGTTTACTGTCGTATTGTTATTATTATCATCACTGGTGTTGCTGTTGCTTTCTACATATACATGTCATACTGTTTGGGAATTGGAATTGTTGTTGTAAGTTGAACGCGAAACATGTCTATTCTCTGAACACAGCCCTCCGTTATAACAAACCCCTTATATGGATGATATGTTAAATAGTAACTGAATGAAATAATATTAAATACATTATTAAAAGCAATATCTCTACTCTAGTTTTTCATATGGATGTCGATTGTGTTCTCGGCACCCACCTGATGTTTAATAGTTGCTGCTGCCCTCAGGCAAAAAAGTTTTGAGACCCCTGGTGTAAGTCAACATAAAAAATATCAACATTTTTCACAATGCAAAATAACATGTTAAATATGAACTGTAAAATCAAACAATTTCATTTGGCAAATCTGTTCAATAACAGGGTTGATAAGTGAATCTAACAAAATTCTAGCAGCATATGATTGATGATTGGTGATTGATGATTGGTGATTCTAGTAACTGTTTTTCAACGAGATATCAAGCATTTAATGGGTTGGGTGTTGAAATAAGTTATTGGCCAATTCATTCTGAACACATTGCAATCCATTACATTGTTGTATGAACTTCCAAGAAATAGGACTGCAAGGGGGTTAGTATAATATGTCCCATCTATTGGGAGTTCCAGATAACCAGAGATATATTTGTGAAAACAATGCAATATTTCAGTCTGTCGGGGCCATCAGCCCCTAAAACTGATTGAGGTGTCGCAAAACATGTTGAAAAAACATTTTTGTCACATGACCAGTACTAAAGCACTCAATAAACGTTCTGCTAGCACTCAATAAACGTTCTGCTAGCACTCAATAAACGTTCTACAATGTTGTTCAGGGGTTAGAATTTTAAGGGGCCCTGACCCAGTGGGCTCGTTGTTAAATGAGACATTGTGTAAAGACGCGATAAATATTTTTCATGGGGAATAAGACGATGGTTCCACTTAGAAGGGGTGTCAGCTATCAAGATTTAACTGTGCTGCACTGTTGTTTTCAATCAACAAAACAATTGAAATTGAAGTTGAATCCTTCAGTTAAAATGAACTCATTCATGAAGGGATAACTCCTCCTCATTCCTCGATTCACTCCTCCTCATTCCTCACTCCTCCTCCTCATTCCTCGACTTGATAAAGGCATTTGATACCGTTAACCATGCAATTTTGATAGGAAAGTTGAGGAAATACGGCATTCGAGATATTGCTGGGAACTGGATTCAATCATATCTCGAAAATAGGGAACAGTACTGTGCCGCAAATGGCCTCAATTCGGGGACTAAAACTGTAACTTGTGGTATCCCGCAAGGCTCCTGTCTTGGCCCCCTCCTCTTTATAGTAGAGCTGAATGACTTTGAAAAATGCTTGATAGACTCTAAAGCAGGTCTCTACGCTGATGATACTAATATCACCGTAGCATCTACTAATGTTGAAAATCAAATCCAAAAGGCCCAAATGGAATTGTCAAATATCTCCACATGGATGCGGATAAATAAATTAAGTGCTAATCCCAAAAAAAGAAAATAAGATAATTGGACATCCTAGAAAAATAAATAAAATCGAGGTAAATGAACCATTGAGACTGTATGACTCTGACATAAAACGAGCAACGAATACCAAAGCGCTAGGGATTATTGTAGATGAAGGATTAAATTGGGAGCGACAGCACAAGACTGTCTACAACAAAAGTCATGGAGGTTTTCAATCTCTAAGAAGGCTGAAAAGCATTCTCCCTCAATCCTCATTAAGCAATGTATATCGAGCCCCAACTGAAAGTCACACCACGTATGCTGATGTAATCTTAGGTAGTTTATCAAACACAAAAATAGAATTTCTTCAACGTCCCCAAGACAGAGCAGTTTCTATGATTCATACGTCCAGGATAAACGACAACTGGACACCAAAATTTCCATCAGTTCAACAGCTTCTTACATTTGATCATGCTGTTATGGTTTATAAGATCTTTAATAAGCTGTGCCCAGAAAATCTATGGAACAAGTTCAATCTAAGGTCCCACCACTCCAGATACAATACACAATACTGCAGAAATATCCAGATTCCTAAGTGTAATCTAGAGTATGCAAAGAAAGGATTTTCATACTCAGCTCTTAAAACCTGGAATGAAATCCCCTTAAGCCTTAATGCTTTTTCACTTCAAAAAACAACTTAAAATGTATTTGATGAGCTGACAATAAAACAAACACAACCCCCTGGAAGAACAGCCTAAGGTATATTTTAATTTTTATTATTGTAACTAAACCATTATGACTATAATGTATTGCTAAGTTTATTTTAGTTTTGCTGAACGGTAATTCGTGTAAAAATAAGTTAATGAATATGAATGAATATGAATGTAGGGGTGATTACTAAAAATGTTAATAAGGGGGCTCTAGGTGCAGTGTCATAAAATGGGTGTAGCCTATTTGCAGCCATAACCAAATTCTAAAGATGGAGACGTATAGCTTAGTCTGATTGTGATTTAATATATCCAACATCTAGAAAGATCTCAATTGCCATGTAGCTTTGAGGAAATTCATCATAGGAATGCAATTTTTCTAAAAAGAACTGGAAGCAAGGTCAATGCACTTCAAAAAGCAAGATCAATACACAAATTCAAGGGAGGGGCTAAGCCCCCAAAATGAACAAGAATTTTAAAAGGGGAGCTCTGCCCCCCTAGAAATTACTCCTGCATGAAGGGTTGTTTGGTACCATTGCTAATAGTTGAAACAAAAATGATTGTTATGACATATTCCCATTCCCATGTCAATTCTTAAATTATTGTGCAGCTGCATAACTTTGACTATCCATTTGCAATTATCATTCAAACATATTTCCAAATTTTATATACAGCTTGACTTACACTTGAAGTAATTCTTTTGCAAAGGAAAATGGAAATCATGCTGCAGGATGTCAATTAAATGCTGATGAAAATGAGGAAAAGAATTACTTTAAACACTACATTTGTGGACAGGTTTAACAACTAAGAAGTATGGTACACTTCTTGTTGGTAAGCTAGAATGTCTTTTTTAATAGCTCATATCCAGCAAATTCATAACATCACTCCAAGCATTGTGGAGGTTGATCAAATTGAAAAACCACAAAAGGTTTTTCCCATTATGGATTCTATATAGTTGGGGTGGTTGGGATGCAGCCAATATGTGGAGGCAGTTTATACATGCATGGTATCCACCGAGTTAAACTTGAATTCCAGCCAAAGTTTCAGAAAAAAGTAATCTTTTTCCAGTCTTCTGGGCAGAAAACACACATTGTTTTCCAGCCACACCATGCATTTTGATATGAAATTCAAGCTATTGAAAATGCAGTCCAACCATTGTCACAAATATTGACTGCACTTAAACTTTCCAATAAATTGGAATTTCCTATAAAAATCCAATGCCTTCTGGTAAACCATCCCCAGAGGGTAAGCATCTTCCAGCCACCCTGGGTCGACTTGGTGAAAAAATGCCTGTCCCATGAGCTATTGAATAATCTCTTCCTCTTTAATCCAGTTTCTCAATAAGTTTGTTTTTCATCTAATAATGCTGTTACTTATCATTAGGCCCAAAGATAAAATTCCAGCTTTCCCAGCTAAAGCAGGAGAAAAACCTGTAGTTTTCCAGGTTTTTCAACCAAATTCTGAAAAAAAGGCTCATTTTCCAGCTTTTCCAGCATTTCCAGCCAGATTGGACACCCTGTACATGGAGTTTTATGGCAATATTTTTCACAGAACATCACCAATAGATGAGCAAAATCTGAATCACATAAAAGCAAGGTAGATATATAAAATTGTAAATACTTCATCATAATTAGAATCATTAAGATCTTCATTTTCATCATCATCGTCATCTCTTTTTTTCTTCTGTGCCAATGCTTCCAAGTGTTTCTCATCTCTGAAAGAGTCACATTCCATGAAAGATATGAAGAATGAAGTCAATTACTTTACAAAGTGTCTCAAACAAAACAACTACCACCTCATTTTTCCATAACATTAATAAAAAATTCACAAAACTAAAGTGCTTAAGAAGCAAAAATGCAGTTATACATTCTAGTTTCTTCATGACCATGAAGTGAAAATAAAATGAATTGTATTTCGTAAAATGAATTATACCTCATATTTGATTTATAAATATAAATGAGATTAAATTTTAAGTGTTTATATATGTTAATTTCCTAAGGTATGAAACTACCAAAATACAATTTGACTATAGCACACGGGATCTGGTAAATACATTGGCAAGAAGTGGCAATGATTGAAAATGAAACTAAAATGCACATATGCATTTTTGCTTTTTCATGAGATCTTACATTTTATATATTTTTATTTTTCACTCTAGCAAATTTTTGTTCTATCTTTTCAGATGAAATATAATTGATGCTAAACAACTATACAAAGTAGAAACACATGCTGTTGTCCTAAGACTTACCAAAAAAGATAAATGCCTTTCAAGGCAACAAATATCCCTACATCATGTGGTGTATGAATAAATATGAAACAGCTCATCTGAAGTGGATGAGATAAAATCATTCTATGGAAACAACAGTTTTAGTCACAAAGAGAATTGTGGCCAAGGAAAAGTACTTACGGCACATCTGTGGAGTCTCTTGCTGGACCAATATCAGATCTTGTAGTGAAGCCAGTTGCACTAAAACATTTGGAAAATAATCAGTCACTGGGTGGCATAAATCTGTCATCTGAAATGAAACACTTTGATATCTAATAGATATTAAATGACTAACTTATCCTGAAAATGCTTTGAAGGCAGCTTAATCTGCCCTAATATACTGCCTCTTCTACTCATTAAAAGAGTTCATGAACTAAAACAGACTGCCAACATTATCAAAGAAAACCAAAGCTCTTTATTGCACAACTTGACATCCATAAAAATCAACTTATAATTAAACTTTTCAAATTTTCTGAAATTGGAATAAGAACTCTTCAGTTAATGATTGTGCAAAGAAATGATAGGAGAAAACAACTAACAATACATATAGAACATATACATACCCCCTTCCCAAACCAGGTACATATCCAAGAGGTGCAGGAACTCCAATGAAAGCCTTTTTCTTATTTAGCATCTTTAACTACAATAATTATTCACCTTTTGTACTGTAAACAAAAACACAGTCATGTAGTATCAGGTATTGGTAGACTCACAATTATTGCCATTAGAAGACAACGACTTGTAGCAGCTTATTGCATAGATACAGTATAGTCTGAGGCTATTGCAATAAATGAAACATGTAGTGCAGGTAACTGAGATTTTGAAAGCTTGTTTATCGCTGACTTATCGTTTCTACACACACACACACACA
>WIPJ01000383.1:178867-200754 GCA_018155075.1 Cassiopea andromeda
TCATCATCATCATCATCATCATCATCATCATCATCATCATCATTATCTTTTCCATTAACTTATGCTCAGACAACTGACTAGATTAGGGACAGTGGATGCACAACTTTTACGCGTAGCAGGTGGCACACCATAGTATGGACAGCTGAATTGAATAAAACAGACAGTTTTCACGAGCAATCTCCCTTTGAAATCCCTAGTTTGCTTAGAATTTGCAGCTTATCAGTAAAGTTAACAGACCAATTACTGATTTGCATTTGGAAATTTAAAAAATAATCTCATTATCGTGTTCAAGTGCTTTGGTTAAAAGATTACCGTAACTCATAGAAAACCTTGCATACATAAAAAAATTCTAGAAACTTTTCAGGGTCAAAAAATGATACTTAAAAATATTTGAAGCTCAAATTATCAGTATAATGAAATAGCAAAAGCTCAGACTCCGTCCAATTCTTTGGTTTCTTGTAATGAGAGTGGCATGCAATGTTTGACCAGAAGCGTAAGCACGTGAGAAGAGCTGTAGATCACTAACAAAACGGTAAAAACAAGGATCTAAAAAAAGAATAGCTTTGTCTATGGGAATTAGATACGGTTCGCAGGGTAAAAAAGCTGCTACTGTAACGCCGAAAAGACTTCCGAATCTTCCAATGGGGGATCAGCATGCTTCGATGAGGGGACCATACCCCAATCTAGCTCTCCCCTGCCGCCATCCTTTGACTTGCCTAGTAATAGTGGTCTTGACAATTCAATTAATTGTCTCCAACATATCTTATATGTGTGCTCTATTGTTACTTGAAGTTAAAGCTTGGAAATTCTGAAGAACTACAACTAATCTGTATCACTAAGCAATATTTGATATTTAGTACTCTAAACTCCCCATTTCTTCTGCAAAATGGGTATGCCCCTTAAAATTTTCGTTTGGACCTAACCCCTATGTTTGCTAAGCTGTAGCTTTATAAATTTTTCATATTTTAGGGTCCGGTTGGTAAATATACAACTGACTAGGTGTATCAACAGATAGATTAAATAATCAGTGAACACACATGAAAATGAGCGCAGTACACATCGACAAACGATATAGCATCTCGTTATAACAAAAAGTGTATGTAAGAGTGACGCTCTTAGGTGTGTTCTGTTCACATACCAAAAACAAATTCAAGGCTAGCATTCACTTTCTAGTTAAGGACCATTGAAATATTGCGTCACGTAAAGGGGATGGGAGGGTCTTTTGATTTTGTGACAAAGTGTGACAAGGGGTGGGTAGGTTGTTTTTGCAGTGTGATGTCACATTTTTTACACAGCTCGATATTTAGTACAATTTGTTTCATACTAGCAAGTTGGGCCCTTTTTAGTAGAAATTTTGCTTCGCGTCGGAAAATGATCTGGCAATCCTATTTGGATGCCATTTGAGGCCAAAAAGACATAATAAAAACATTACTATGAGAGCAGAAAACATCCTAACCAAATTCATAATGTAACGTCACACAATAGGTGTGGGTGGGTAGTTTTGAATTTGTGACAAAGTGTGACAGGGGGTGGATGGGTGTCTAAAAATGCCAGAATTAGTGTGACGTCATATGTAAAAGACCCCTTACCTCTCACTTATATATGTCAGGATTTGTTCTATAAATAGAGGCCAAATGAATGCATGAATCTTATTGTGAGAAAAACGTTTATAAGAAACTGAGACCAAAGTGCCAAAAATTTCAAGGCAATCACGAGGCTCAAGATCCAAAGCTCAGCTTCTTTGCATGCCGAAGGTCGATATGGCCTAATTCTTTGTACACTTTTTGTGATAACAAAGATCAAACTTTTGACTACAAAAAATGATGGGAATATACATAAACATTGTTAACAACAGTAACGATAGAGCAACCTGTAATGAACTCTTGAGAAAATACAAGGCTCTTTTCCAGGACAATGCAAGAAAACTGAGGCTCAGACAAAAGTGGTTTTCTTATGAATAACGTGTATGTATGCCACACATTTTTGAGAGCACATAACTTTTTGCTTAACTTGAGCATTTAAAAAATTGTTTGACGGAGCCTAAAATACTTTGAAATTCTTGGGAGACAGGAAGGTGTAAATTCGCTTGAAATTGAGAGGCAAAAATTTTGCTAATATGCTAGCTCATTATAAAAGCTAAACACGAACAGAAAAGGACAGTAAAACTGGTGTTTATATTGCAAAATTCAACGTAAAAAGCACTCAAGAAAAGAATAAAAGCTTTGATGAATCTTCAGTCTTGTATTGTTCTCAAATTATTCTTAAATTCCAGCGAATTTGCGCTTTAATATTCCTACAGGACCATTCATTTAAAAGTGTGTGTATATGTCCTGTTTCTTATTCAAATTAAAACTAGGCTCGGAAGCCTTCCTTCATTTCCTTAATCGCATGAGATGTCCTTCTTACAATTTTGCAATGACGAAATTAGCCAGATAATCATTTAAGTAGCACAGATATGAAAAAATGAGCAATGTTCGGATTGAGCAACCACAGAAATTCTAGAAATATTACTTTACATTAAGCTTCTATCACTCTTCAGAATCCCGGCCCAATCGCATCTGGAATTTATGGCCCAAGAAAGAGGCTCTTACAGTTTCCAAGAGAGGTCAAGTTCCAGCAAACCCTGGGTTGGCAATATCATGGATATTGGAGCTGAGGGGTTGAGGGGGGCTATAGACTTAAATATCCTTGAGAGGCATAGTTCTGCATTCGGAGAGAGCAAGAAAATAACAGCAAAACCGTAGCTAGAAATATGGGCAGCCCTTCCCAACCTCAAAACATGTGCCTATACCCCTGAATATCTGAGAATACATGCTTGTGCTTTGTCGAGATCTGCAGGTATTTGTGAGGCTGGGAAAAGCAGATGAGCAATCTTGCTCGACCTTGGGATGTAGCTTTATCTGACTTGGGATACAGTTGCGTAACTGAGACACTTGGGGCCTCAGTAAACCAAAAAGTGCAAAAAATCACAGTTCAGGGTTGCCACTAGTATTACAGGAAAAAATTCCCAGATTTTCCCTGATATTTTCAGTGACATCCTTCTCATTTCCCCTTGATTTTCGCTGATATTCTTGTAACCCTCAACTAAATTTTATCATTTCTTTGAACAAATGTGGCGTTTGATAGAGCATGGACATCATGTTTGGTCATTCAAAAGTTTTGGTCTCATTGGACACAGAATTGTGCTTAACAAGGACTGCATAGAACAGACAAATATACAAAAAGCTAAAATTTGGCGATTGCCACACTCAACTGGATGTGTGATTGAGTAGGGAGAAACCCATTGCTCCGAAATGCAACAACACAAAACTTAAAACTTCTTTGCTTTTCCTTTTCATTTCTCCCTGATTTTCCCTGAATGAAATAACATTCCCTGATTTTCTATGAATGCTGTGATTTCCCTGATTCGGTGGCAACCCCAACAGCTCTTTTTCAATCACAAAACGTATTTACAGTTAGCTACATATATAGTTTATAGAACTAATTAATACCAACTGTCTACTCAAAAAACAAAACCAAATTAATTGCAAGTAAAATATTAACAGTTTTCGCCGCACTTATGGGTTCTTTGGGTACTCAAAAGCTCGCGGGCCCTTAGGAGTTGTTTTGGTTCCACAACTAGTCGGATATATCCAAGGGCAGATCCAGGGCTGGACTTTGGGGGGCATAATTGTTTTTTTCATGTGAAAAGTTTCTTAAAACTATTTTTTAGTATAGGAAACATTGCTGTTTGGGGGGCTAAGACCCCTGGATCCGCCCTAGATACATCAATGATAAGAAATACCCTCCTGTACGACGTCACCTAAATGCAATCAAGAGACTAGCTCGATTCATGGGTAGCAAAGAAAGAAGTAATTGCGAATTCATTCATACTTTGTCACTTCAATTACTGCCCTCTAATCTGGTCATTATGCAGCAACGAAAGTCAAAAGAAACTCAAGAAAATAAATGAAAGGGCCCTAAGACTAGCACTCTCTGATTATACTTCATCATACGATACTCTTCTAGTAAAGGTTAAATCTACTACAATTCATATTCGTTCTATGAGGCTGTTGGCATTAGAGATATTCAAAACTTCCAAAACTTGAATCCAGCCTTTATGAAAGACTATTTTACCCTAAAATCTATTAGTTATAATTTTCGACAAAACGGTGTTCTTTGTGTCCCAAAAGTAAAAACTACTACTTGTGGTATAAAATCTCTACGTTTTTTGGGTCCAAAGATATGGAACTCTCTCCCAAATGAAATAAAATCATCACAAAATATCAATCAATTCCAAGTTTTCATAAAACATTGGTATGTCACAAATCATTGAGCCTGCAATGCTTGCAGCCAATAATATCCACAATGCAATCTACATGTTTCTTAATGTTAGTGTATATTAGTATTTTATCACAGTTGTAAAACTAAAATGAAAACGGTGTTATATTATGCTATATCATTTTCCAAGGATAGATGTTGGGAATTTATTGTGTATTGCGTATATAGTAATAGAGAAGGAAGTTGAACAGCAAAAACGCCCTCGGATATGCAAATAGAGAGCATTTATTTTAGCAACAGGAAAACCACTGTTGAGGGTAGATTAAATGTGCGGCCACAATAAAACCTCTTCCTTACGTTCTAGCTGAACCACACTCGAGTCATTTTTCTCAGAAAACAAAGCCATTCACACGAAACAACCCATTTTATGTAAGCTACATTGTGCGAGTGATGGCCCAGTGGTAGAGAGGCTGCTTCACAACCGGTAGGTCGTGGGTTCGAGCCCCGGCCGAGTCATACCAAAGACTTTAAAAATGGTACTTACTGCCTTCTCGTCTGGTGCTCGACATATGAGAATGGAGTGGGAAAGCTAAACTCGCGGAGCTACCAGTGGACCAGCCCCCCGCTGTAGTCCTCACTGCATTCGCAGATGCGTGGCCGAGGGCTATAGAAACGGAGATAGGTGCCGTCCTATGCAGCATTGGGCGCGGGAAAGGACTGACTTAGACATTCTGCGAGTACTGCAATTAGTGTGCAAACTTCCTCGAGCAAAGGGGGAATAAAGAGGTTTTTATGGACATTACATCAAACTGAAATTGCAACTCGTGTATTTTCTATGAATACACGTCTTTTTATTTTATAGGAAAGTTATTTTTGGCCCAATACCGAAACTTCCTTCCGTTTTTTACGATTCCAGTATCAAAAAGTTCTAAAAACTTTCTTAGAAATAATTTTTTGAATTCCAGTGTTTTGCAAATATACATTAGTGGAAAGCGAGAAATTCCATGTAGACACGAAACTATGATAAATCTTAGTAAATAGCACAAGTTACATTGCTAGACGAAAGCAAATATAACACACGTGGCACTTTGTACAGAGCTTTTTCAACTTTCTGAGCAGTAGAGTACCGCTGTCTTGTAAACCAGTTTCTTATAAATAAGAAAAGCGTGTATTAGTGTGGACATGTACGCATACAAAATATAGTCCGTCTAAAAAGTGCGTGAGTACGAGAGTCAGAGAGCAACGGAGAAAAAATTTACTTCTTAGCGCCTCCACAGAAGAGGAAATTTTGTAGTCGACAACTAAATGTTATCGATAAGTAAAAACATAGTCTGTGGAGTGAGTTCTCGACCACCATTCTTTGGATCTGTACGTTTTCGACTACTAAGCAGTTTCCCTTCTTGAAAAAGGAAACTCATTAGTAGTTGACAACTTACAAATTCAACGAATAGTAGTCGACAACTCACCTCACAGACGATGTTTTTACTTATCGACAGCAAAATTTCCTCGTCTGTGGAGGGCCTTACTACTTGCACATCTTAACATACTTAATTTTGCCAATTCTCTCACCATAGTGTCTCAATCAAGCAAGTAATTAGAGAAAATGTCATGGGGAGGGCAAAGCATACCTGCAATATCACTCTAGAGGGGCAAAGTTTTATTTTGCAATGTAAATCTCCAGGTTTTATTGGGGGGAAACCATGCAAAATTTTTCATTTGGGGGTATTGCTTGCCATACGCCCCCTGCAGGTAAGTGCCTGGTCTCAATGTGTATATATTTAAAACATAAATGAAGATACATTGAGATGATATGGCAAGAGAAGACATTAAATTATGAAAGGAAGAAAAATGTAAACAGATTAGCTAGTTAATTCACTAGTTAGTTAATGAACTAGTTTAATTCGACGTCTAAAGATATCCAGATTTCACCAATGTGCTCTATGATGAACAATTGCATAGGAACCGTGATTTATTACACTGGAATTACAACCATCTCTGGTTTCTAAAGTTAGCCATCAGGTCTTTCTATGGAATCTAAAACAAACGGGTGGTAATTTCGCAGGAACACGTGATAATTGATCATCCACTAAAACTGAACAGGTAGCCCATACGAAAGCTACGGAGATCTATGACCCCGTTAATAATCACGTTGGCTATACTTAACGGTGTTCTAACAAATAAAAAACGGAGCCCTTGTAAACAACAAGGCTGAAACATAATCTGGAAAGTGAGATGGATGAGAGAATGATAAAAGGAGAAAAACAACCGGAGTTTAGTGCTCTTCGAAATGAACAACCAACTGAAGCTACGAAAGTCTTTCAGGACAGCATGCAAGTCATGGCGAAAGAATCGTTCTTTTCCAAATTGCGAGAGAATAATGCACAGTTGAATTTTAGCAGCATTTGGCAAGAGTCAATGGCAAGCTTGATGTCATGTGACAATATCACTGATGATCTGGTTAAGGAAGCAATGCAGGAACTGGAAACAGCACTGGATGAGAGTCAAAGACTGCTGAATGATCGTGACATAGAGATTGCAGCTTTGAGAAAGGCCTTAGAGGAGTCAAAACAGTCGTTCAACACGGACTTGTGCAAGCAAGAGGAGCTTCTTAACGAGCTAGAGAAGTCACAAAAACGCGTTCTTGAGCTCGAGAGTGAGTTACGAGCAACGAAGCAAAAAGAACAATCGAGCGCAACCAAAGCGCAAGCCGCCATTCTTCAAACCATAAACGTCGGCGGAGCAGATTTCCCAGAATGCACCTGTTATTGCGGCTCGGTGTGTAATGCATTGCGAGAAGTGGCTGAGGTCAAGAAGAAGCTTGAAATTACAGAAACAAAATATGCTAATTTGAAGAAGAAGATCCGGGAAAGAAGGAAAGCAGAGGCAGAAATGAACCAACATAGGCATTTACACAAACTGACAGTGGCTGATAGATCGCCAAGCTGTGTCATACAATAGGCCCATAGTTTAAATAGTATGAGTAACAAATAGGTCTTTACAACTACAAAAACTATTTGTACATAATAACTCTTGAGTGATAGAACAGTTGAAGTCCGATATTTTGGGAGGGGTGCAAAACTGTTTTTGGTAGCCCTATCATATGTTATTCTGGTAGGTACAGTTATTATCTTCTAGGAAACAATAGAGGGATCTCAAGAAATTACGAGGGCCATCTTTTTCCTTCTTTGGAAGGGGACTGCATTCATTAGCAGCATCAATGGCCTGAGGTGAACTAGAAAATGCCTATGCAACGTCTTTCCCTACACGCTTCAAATGAACAAAAAAGACCTATTTAGCGAAAGATGTAGAAAGCATAAGCAGCTGGTCAAGTTGTAGATTTGCTGGATATGATCTCAATAGGAAGGGAAATCTAATGCTAAAAATATGGGCTACATAAACTCTGAAGTTTGCCTAGTTCTCAGTGCAACACAGAAAAAGTTTGTCCGATGATGCTTCAATAATCCTCACGTAAATAGTCAGTGAAGTGGCATGGAGAGCTTGTACTCCTAGCAATTTTCAAAAATATTATATAGAAGTGCTGCTAATGGTCAATCACAATAACGATTTACTTTTCGCCAAGCGTTGATATTCTCCAATCCTCCTGATTTTGAGCATAGAATTATTAATAAATACCAAAGGCTGAACTTCGCCTAAAAAATTTAGGAATACCATCCAATCTTTCTTCATGTTTTACTGTATCATAAAACTAAGCAAGAGATTGTATTTTGTATTGATAATGCAAAAGTACATCTGAAAGCAGTACTTTATCTAGGATACAAAAATCATATGCCTTGTTAACGCTTGAGCCTCGTATTATTCCTAAATTATTCTTAAATTTCAGCAATTTTGAGACTCGATATTCTTACAAACTCCATGTCCTATACCCTCCTCCCCCAATCCAGTTTAGTTGTCTGTGGTCATTGAAATCGCTTATGCTTACGTAGCTTAGTTCAATACAGCCCATTACTTAAGAATACTCGAGTTCCAAAATCGATGGATGAAAGACAGGTAAACATGATAAGCAACATAAAAATCACGCAAATCAGCAACCTTGAGGGGATTTAACATACTTAGTAATAAGCTATAATTTCATCATCACGACTATAAAGAAATGCTTCCTTCATCCAATCAGATTACACATCAGCCAATTACAATTATAATGAAAACTTTATAGTGAATAAACAGATGACGAGTTGGAATAAAAGTCAATACTGAAAAGAATAATAGTTGGACGGATAGGGATAAAAAAAACTAATAAAGCCAGATGAAATGCAAATAAACTCAGCTGAAAGCAATCTAGCGATATAGACTTTGTAAAGGAGTCTGTAAATCATGAATTAAAGCAGCGACGTAACCGACTTAGGTTGGAGTTAAGATACCTAGTAAAGGCGCCCCTTAGCTTTTGAAGTCTTGAAGGGGCTCCTCACAGGGCTTCAACAGACAAGACTTTTCGTTATTTAGAGTCACAATTAAGATAGGGCCCCAATTTTATTGAATTACTAAGGGCCACGAGTGCCTCTGTTACGACACTGCATTTAAACTTTGGGGTGTACCTTGACAGAATTGAGTGGGGGGAGTACAAAGGCGAAGTTTCCGAAAATGATTATAGCCATGTGACTAACCACTAATACTATTCTATCGACTATTAATGCTATTTTACCGACTATTTTATCTGCCAGCAGTGGCATGAATGGTTCGATGATGATTGGTGATGATTGATGATAATGATGATTACGATGACAATTGATGATGATGATAATTGATGATGATGATGATGATGATTGATGATGATGATGATGATTGATGATGATGATAATTGATGATGATGATGATGATTGATGATGATGATGATTGATGATGATGATGATGATGATTGATGATGATGATGATTGATGATGATGATGATAATTGATGATGATGATAATGATGATGATAATTGATGATGATGATGATGATGGTGATTATGATGATGATTATGATGATTGCTACTTTACCAACCAAAGTACCTTTATGTTATAGGATATTGTCATCTTTCTACCGCCCACATAAATATGTTTTGTACGCTATGATCATCTGGAGATTTACTGAGAGCATATGCCATTTCACATCCTCCAAGGAAATGCCCCTGTTTATGCATTTGTAGTACATCTCCATTACTTGATACAGTATGAAGAAATTCATGAAAGAAAGGCATGTAGTAAAATAGCAACAATCCTACTGCTTGGTGAAAAAAGTTTTCACCAACAACTCATGATCATTCTTGTAACTAACAGCTGAATGAATTTTAATTCACTAGTTGTTCTAATTTACAGAAAAATGATGATTTATGTGTCAGTTTGTTTCCATGATGACCGGTATTAGGTACTACACTAGGCACAATATGGAAAGGCCTAAAAGATGGTTGCAAAACCATATAGTACACACCTATGATACAAAGAACTTTACTTTCTTGATATGTGGTAAAAACAGTCCTGAAGGTGGGCAAAGCCTACTTTTACTCTTACGTTCGGGGCAAGAATTTTATACGAGTATTTCATCTTCAGGCTGGTAATTCTGTTGGGAAGGGCAAAATCACACTAGTTCCCTACTTGCTGGGGTTATTGCCCCTTCTGTACCCCTGCAATTACATGCTTGAAACAAATTTGCATACTGCTTGGGTATTATTAATGTATTTGAAGATGGTGAAGTTTGGATGGAGATGAAGATCATGAGGTGGGAAATTTTGAGTGTGGGATTTGTAGGGTAGAAACTGAAGATCAACAGATTGTAAGCACTAGAGCAATGGGGTTCATCAATGAAAAGAAACTGTGCAGTGTTCATACTACTCATATAAAATAATATATTCAACAAACATTAAATTTCTGTTCTTGCTAAAAAATAAAGCTCTGCAAGTGCTACCACTGTTCCAACTATGACTGAGAATATTATACGCTGAAAAATAAAGAAAGCTTACTAAGGAAAATTGAATATAAAATGATGCAACAAACAAAAATGTTAGTCAGATATCTAGTGAAATTCTTGGAAATAACTATATTCATTACTTAAAATATCATTTTTCTCATTGAAAGTCTACTAGCCTTTTACGCTACTACATTATCATATTTTTGTCAACATCGCTTTCACCCCTTTTCTGCTAAAATAGTATCTCATTTTGGATGCTGGGTGCCAGTGATCATTAAGCGTACTATCATCAAGCTCCTGAAATGCTCAATGCAGGTTGATAGCTGATGAACTACACCTCCATTTTATTTCCTTGCCATTCATTTTATGTCATTAATTCAGCGATTTGCTTATGGAAGGGGGGTGTTGCCTCCCCTAATAATTTCCAAAATGCAAGAAAGTTGGTCAAGAGTTGGCCATGGTGCAGGAAAAAATGGTCACAGTATTGTCCCTAACATTTTGCTACAGTAAAAATATACTTACAGTATTAGAGATTTTAGAAATTCTTTAGCACTACTCTAAACTGTTAAATTAAAAATTCTCTAGTAGACAAGAAAGAATAATAACCCAAAAATAAACAATATAGGGTCTTATTCAGTACTTACTGAGCATAGGTGAAATAGCATAGGATGGTACGAAATCAGCTTACCTTTCCAAAGTCATTCCATGCAAATTCTGCTGCGTAGTAGGCAAACACAGCAGAGCCAAAGATGGTGAGCACAAAGTTGATGACTGACATGAATTGCTTTGAGGTTGACCTTACTATAGAAAGAAGAAGGCAGCAATGATAGATGACTTAGAAACAGAAATCTGACTGAAACAATCTATACCTTCATTAGTTGATTCAAAATAAAGTTCTAACCTTCTGCACCAAACTCAGAACCCAAGCTCTTATTTTTCTGCAAGAAACAAGTAAGAATATAGACAAAAACCGAGTGGTTGTTCTTCAAGAATAATTAAACAATAAATATAACTCTATACTTGTATTACATTCCTAGTGTACACTCATTCACATCATCATAACTGCAAAACCCAACATGCACAGACATAAGTCAATACACAAAAGCAGATATAGACAAACAAACAAAGATATAGACATTGACATTAATACATAATGACACACAGAATAGGAACATACAGGGTCAAAATAAGTGGTTCATTTTGGGGGGTTCTTGATGGATAAAATTCCAACTAGGACCAAATTTTATTTGACTTTCGCACATCAACTGTATTTGTACAATAGAAGTTTGGAAGTAGTCAAAGATTTTAACTGCATATAATTCAAGTACATTAACAGGAAAGAAAATACCTGGTTTTGGGGCAACAAAACATTAACACTGATACTATGGTAAGAAGTACAGCAAAACCAAAGCATGGTAAGCATAGAATGTATTTAGCAATAAGTTATTTAATAGCAACTAATGCCTAATGACACATACAGAACAGGCACATAGCTGCGGGGGACACAGGGGGCAATGCCATCAAGTAAAAAAAAAACTAATGCACTCCAATGGGATTATTCAATTGGATACCAAGTACTCAGATAAGATTCTTCCTCCCCCCTAAAGTCCCAAAGCAATGATACAGGAAGGTTTTGTTTCTCCAGGACTGTGCCTACAACTATGTGCTTGATAATGCATATGCACACAAGAAAAATTACTACTTTTCAATTAGAGAGTAAATGTCATACTACCTGAGAAACATTCTTGACCATTTCATTGTATTTCTTTTCCTCTAATTCTTCCTTTAATTTCTCTAGCCTCTTCAATAATTCAGGGCTCTGATAAGGAAACAAAATATGCATTTACAAAAAACAAATTTAATATAATTTCAAAATGTTTTGCACAGCAGTGACAGAGCTAAACAAAAATAAATTCATTAATTTGAATTATTCCTTAACTAATCTTAACCAAGGAATATTAGAGAGTGCAAAATCTAGATTAATCATCAACTCATCTTGATGAAGCTTAAAATGCTGAATAGGTTTAAACAGTTTAGAAAATCTGTAGCTCAACTACCTAGGACACTGAGGAAATACTCTTACTAGTTGGTCTGTTATCTAGAAGCAAAGTTAAAATTACTTTTGGTTTCTCTCTAATTGGCTTCTCATAAATATGACTTCCTTCCAAGAATTCATGTAAGTATTTGAACTTCTCTGGATCTAAAGAAAAGATTAAATGAATAAATAAGAGGGTACTTCATGATATAACTCAATTTGTGAGGATATTGTTGTGAATGCTATTTTCTCAACTTAATGACCAAGGTGGAATCCATGTAACTTCTGCCAGATATCTCTAGTGTTACCTCCATTTCCTTGAAGTGATGGCACAAAACAAAGATTACACAACTGATTTGTGTCAAGGTGTGAAGTTGAGTATATTAAGTTATAACCTTCATCACAGCTTTAAATCTCACTGACCTTAAATCCAATATGAGGACTACATGTGCTTCATATATACCTCATGTTGGATTTAAGGTCAAAGAATTAAAGTGCAGTAGCTCTGAAAGGACTTTCATCCTCAGATGTGGAACTAAAAGGATCATGGGGTCTACTTCAATACCCTTATCAGCAAAAGTATAGAATTGGTTTTTTTCTTGGAATATTGTGACACTTCTCCTGGTGTAGAAATAACAATAAGGTTCATTACACTTACAAGCAGTAAAATCAGAAAAACTCTTACAATATTTCTTCTTTTTTAAATCTAAAAATATTATGTTATCTTTAAAATACTGCTAGTCTGGTCCCTTGGAGTTTTACTCGGGCTTGGATTCTTGTTTAAATTAGCTCATGATGCAAGACTGAATTTTAACTTAAAGTAGATCACTGGGGAAGGGCACCAGCCAAAGTAATTAATCACCCTCGTCAATGGAGGGACTACAAAATGCGATCTGTTAATCATACTTCAGTTCAGTCTGGTTACGGACAGAGCATGCAGAAACCTGGCGGAGATGCATGACCAAGTTTCGTGACTGATTCAACATGTATACAAATCGTACCATATTTCTTTCTCTCATGAAAAGCTTGCGAAATGTATCTGTATTCTATAACATCACCCAGCTCAGTATTTTTAACGTTGTCTAAGACTGATGCATCTGAATAACTTTCAAGTGAGCTTCTAATTTGATCAGTTAGTACAAAATAAATTTCACCAGCCATCAAGGCCACAAATGGTTCGAAACAATATTTTTAACATCAAAAGAATTGAAGTGAATGGAGGAAAAGTCTCGTTCAAGAACGGTCCATATTTGCTCTATCAATGTCTTGTAAATTTCTATAAAATGCAAGAAAATAGACTCATGCAGGAAGTAGGTACAAAGTTACACATATATCGAATAGAGTTATAGAAGAAAAAGAGAAATATTAAAAACCTGCAAAGTGCTCCAATCACTTTCATTATTAAGAGGCTGCTTCATAATGACACATTCCGGCCATTTTCGTATTGGTATACCTGTGTTCTAGCAATGGCGGGAAGATATTTAGAAGTTGAGAAAAACCTTACAAAAATGAGAAATCTGGAGGAACTCATTAAAGACGGAATGGAGATAACGCAGGAATGTGCCTTAGACTGTGAAGAAAATGAAAAAGGATGCCCAGAAGTCGATGAGCTAAAGGAGATAATGCTTGCGTATGCCAATATGACCCGTGATATCAAGCAATGTGGAATAGCTTCCAGAAAAACTGTTGCAGATTTTCATGAAAGTTTCAATCCTTTAGGGTATTACTTTCATAGCAATCACTTTAGAACAAAATATCTAATCATGTGTATACTTTACCTGTTTGGGGCGCTTTCAAATAGAGGTAGCCAAGTAGGCCTCATCATGTCACCTTTTCGGGCAAGATTATGCTATTTCACTGCTTTTTGCCAACATAATATGGGGCTTTCGCGGTTGTACTTAGTTATCGTACATCAGACTCTCCTTTTCCACCTAAGTAATAGATGTCAGTAAAGTCATAATTTGATGGTGCTAGAAACAGAGAAGTCAAATTAATGTAAAGGTCTGCTGTATTGTGTGAAATTAGAGAGCAATTCCTTAGGAATCCATTGAACCGTCAGTTTTGTTTTTCCAAGCAGTAAAGATGTTGACATTGAAAGTATTTTCAAAGAGAACCTGGCCTGTGAGCAATCAAAAAACAGCACAGATGAACTCAAAAGAACCAAAGCTTGGAGAGAATTTGTTGAGACCATATGGAATGTGCACCACTCTGATGAACAGTTGGTAGATGCTAGTGGAGCACCTGAAGATGAAGAATTGCATATTGAAAAGATAACAGGAGACAAGCTGCTGTGTCCACTTACAAAGGTAATTCCATGAGGATATATACCATATGCCTACCAGTGCCAAGAGGACAGGTCTTAATAAACAAGGAGTGAGCCTTTCTCTAAAAATTTGGTAAATTGTGAGAGTAGCAATATGTGGGGAAGGGTAAGAAAATTCGCTCCATTGCTTAAATGATGGCCTTTTAAGTGTCCACAATTTTTGCAAACCACTTGGTGTTATATATTTAATGACTCAAGTGAAGTTGAGTACCCTCATAGAAATGATCAATAATGTTATGACGATTTTTTTCAGGAAGAAAAATCTTGTTCAGCTTGACAAGAACATCAATAAGCTAGGTGTATCATGTTCAAAAAGTTGAAAAGGATCTCCCTGTTTACTTGGCACTGAACTACTCATCTATGTTTAATTTCTATGATAAATAGTTGTGCATCAGACTGTTGAGCCAGCAGTGTAAAATATGGGTGGAAATGAAAGCCCCAAATGGGAATCTGTGAATATATAGAAATAGCATACACATTTTTTTTATAAGAAAATAATTATTTTGCCTGAGCCTCAATTTTCTTAACTTTTCCCAAAACTGAGCCTGAGATTTTCTTAAATTTTTAACTTTTACTGAAATAAACTGGCTATAGTGGCTTATATTATCATCAGTAATATTGTATACATGAATTTGAATTCAATCTTTAACATTTTGAATGCAATAACAATGAAATACCAATTTTTTTGCCTATAAAAACACTTAATTTTGGAAATTGAGCCTCATGATTTTCTTAAGATTTTGATGATTGGAGCCTCATTTTGTTAAACTTTTTTCTTATAAAAAAGATGTGTATTCTCTTTTTGCTTGATTGCTGGCAGTACATGGCCCATGCATTGCAATGGACCACCTGGTCAATAATTACTTATAACTTCTCTTAACTAACAATAGATTCAATTTAAATGGGCAGTCCTTAGCATCCTCAGTAAACTTACCATTAAAACACCTTACAATGTAATGAGAAAGTTTTGCACTACCATGTAATTTGCTTGCTAGAATAGTTGTTAAAGAAATGCATTTAGGTCTTGATAGATTTTAACCTCCTAGATCTAATTCCAACTGAGAGTTTTTTCAGAGCCATTTCTGTTGTATCTTGGCACTATTTTTCTTTCAGGGCCATTCAAATGTTATGTCACACAAGGGTGGGAGTGGGGGCCTTTTGGTTCACGTGACAAAAGTTGGTTGGTTGTTTTTGGAGTGTAGTGTCACATTTTAAAAGCATATTTGGCCTCAAAATAGCAAACCTGGCCATTTTTTAGAACAAATTTGCCTCCACATCTGAAAATAATCTGGCAATCCTATTTTGATACCATTTTCATCACCTTCACTATGAGTATGTAATAAACACGTTATTACAAAGGCAGAAAAATATCCTTTTTGAAATCTGTGATGTGGCAGCAAACACTGGGATGTAGTTTTGAATTTGTGATAAAGTGTGATGCCAAAATTAGTGTAGTGTAATATGTAAATGGCCCCTTTCTAGCATAGATGAAGCAGCCAGTAAAATATTTTCTGTTAATCTCTAAAACATATTTTTTGTCTATTTTAAATTATTTTTTCTAACAGACTGAAATGAAGCTGCCAGTCAGAAATGTTTACTGTGGCCATACATTTGACAAAACAGCAATAGAAGGACACATCAAGAGGATGCGCCATAAAGCAAAATGTCCAATTATTGGATGCCCTCAGGTTATTAGATTGGAGGACTTAGAAGTTGACAAAGCACTTGCTAGAGAACTGAAAAAGAGAAATAAGTGAACTAACTTCTATCTGGAAGCCTATTCACACGGTCCAGCTTAGAAAGATCACTGTAGCAGTGGAAAACCATTTTGTTCAAAGTTTTTCCAATAATAGTTCTATTTCCCTTCCTATTTTTTAAGATGTTGAGAAGGACAAGCTGATTACACACTTGGCAGACCATGAGGATGTGAAGACCTCCACTGATGTCAAATTCCTAGTTTGCAAATGCACTTGAAGTATCACAGAAAACATTATAAACCTTGTAGTAGAATTGACCTACAATGAAAAAGCATTTTGGACCTTTTTTCAATAAATAATATTATCAACAAATGTGACTATCAGACAATTTACAGAAAATGCTACAACTCTGTGACAGAATTGGCTTAGAATGAAAAACAATTTGGATTTTTTTCAATAAATACAATTGTAAACAAATGTGATTATCAGAAATTAAACCTTCATATTTACAAAATTAATAATTATCTGAATAAAATTCAAACAGAACTACAAGGTGGAGTTGTTTATCCTTTTGCATCAACTAAGCTATGGATTAAGTTAATTTGGAACAGACTCTGATTATCACTACATTCCTTGCACTTATTTGCTGAAAATTTGGCTATGACATCTTTAACGGCCTAAATTTCCAAACTAAAGCATGAACTATCTACTTGCAATTTTTGAAGACCCTCTCAGACAAGAATTCCCCCAAAATTACCAAAAACAAAGAGCTATTGCCAAAAATTGACATAAATGTCTGGCATTCCTGCATGTCAACTACAAATACATCATACGAGGACATTTATATAAATCTATTTAAAGCACCATATTCATACCTTGCATTAAAAAAAACATACATAATTATCTTACTTCTATTTTTATATCTGAATGCCAAAATACTAAAAGTGATTACTATTTCTTTGAATAAGTGGGTAGTATAAGCCACAAATATTGGGGCTCCTCTTTTAGAGTTCTGCCAATATTGTTAAAATAAATTGATAATCTACTTTCTGTAAAGATTGCTTCTAGTGAAAAGCTTGGTTGGTATAAAAGGGAAGAGGGTGCTAAAACTATTTGTAGTTTTAGGTATACATTTCCTCAATCATTTTGCATTGACTGTCACATAGGACTTCATCATTGTCAATTTGAAACCCAATTCAACTTAAAGGGCACCTGCAAAATCACACATGGTATTGTCCCTTACAGGTGTCTGACTAATTTATATGATATGCTGAGACAGTCGTCAATGGAACAGCTCAAGAGCGAGGTAGATGTTGCCCTCCCAAACCCAACAGAACTGCTAGAATTGTCAGTTAAAGTCGTATATATGTGCTTCAAAAGCATAGCTGAGTCTACAAATCATTTTGATCTGGTGAACTTAGCCTCTCATTCTAATGTGTAAACACCTTGCTTGTAATTGCTTGCCAGTATCAACAAATTGAAAATTTCCAACTAATACTAACTGAAGAATTTAGTGAAATACTTATAAAAACAAAACACTACTATTTGACGAAGGAAAGAAATATAATTAATTTAAAGCTGCATTATCCCAATGGAGCAAATGAACATGTCAAGTGTGGGGGCTAGGTCAACCAAGTCGTTTAAAACGAAATGGCAATGCTGCTACTAAAAGCATATTTCTGAAGCGGGGGGCTGCCAAATATCCCTACTAGGTCTTTCCTTTTGTGTCATTGCTTGCTCCAAAGGGAAACTGTGTATTTCAAAGATGTGAAGGGCAATAACTCCAGCCCTAGCTCAGCCCCTATGCCTAACTAATGCCTATCGTACGGGGAATGCTTTTCTTCGCTGATCTTCACTCTTTTTTCTCGTTTTTTTACTGATCCATTTCATCGGCTGCAAAGGGGTCGGTTTCTTCTCCTCCAGTTCCAAAATTCCATGAATTGGCATGTTTGATGACATGAAATTGCGGACTGATTCTGAATCCGAGTCTGAATGTCGTCTATGACGTCTGTAAGCTGGAGGCGCAAAATCAAACGCGTAGTCGTACGCACTCATGCCGAAAACTTTGCCGTAACTTAGTCCCGATTGTCCTTGGCCGTTTGTTTCTGGAAGTTCGTAGTTATACCTTAAATTGGGATCGTAATTTGGCACATTTAAATTCGACAACTCATAGTACGGAGATGTTTCCACTTCTTGCACTTCAACGGCTGTTGCTGAAACAACCTCCAGTGCTCCTGCTTCCTGATAAGTCTCATAACCCATCCTAGCTTTCCCCCCAGAGACGGCAATATGTGGCGAACGCAATGGTATGCGCATGCCATTTTCCGGCGGCGGTCTCTCGGCAATTCCAGTTGCGGTATACTCCTTTGTTTTGTTCACTTGTGAGTCTCTCAGCTTTTCCGAGCCATGTCTTGCTGGCTCTTTGGTTTTCGGCTCTAAACTTGTCCTAGTTGGCCTTGGATCTTTTGTTGGTGTTTCAGACAAAATGCCATTGCTCTTCATAGCGTCTCCTTCCGTAGAAATTTCTTTGACTGTCGCAGAGGTTTGCGAAGACTTCGCAGCAGTTTTTGATTGCTTCTGCTGTCTTATTACTGCCAGGAGTTTTTCTGAATAAAAATGTACTTGCCTTAGCGGATTCTACTTAAACATTGATAGCAAGATGATGCAAAAATGAACTTACAGGGCCATCTCCACTTCGTTCGGATTTATAGTACCCTGAAAACCGCATTTTAGCCCAATCGTTGGAAGAGTCCGGCCCCCGTCGGAAAATTCCTGGTGCCATTCCTGCTTCTTACGCCCAGATATCAGGAGTAAAGCCGGGAACTGTAACTGCAGCATCCAAATGCACAAATCAGAACGAAGTAAAGATAGGCCTAAAGAGCTACCAATTAAATTAAAATGCACATGAATACAAAAGGGCCAACGAATTTTTGCAAGGAGTACTGTGTTGTACTTGATGATAAACAAGATATCCTCTAGGAGCTGATGTCAGCCATCTTGCTTCATTCTAACTTTTCTTAACCATCTTTTACAAAAGGAAATTCATTGCAAGATGCTCAACAATTATTACATTAGCAAAGAAGATATTGCAAAGTCTTAACATCTCAGAATAATAAGATGATTACACTACAAAGGCAAGTTGCTTAGTTGAAATAGTTGGACAGGACAGCATAGGCGTCAAATCTTGATTGGCTAACAAAGGAATCAACATCAAAGGATTCCGACCAATAATGCTGCGAGAATTCGAATGACAAGACAACATATGGAAGTGGGTACAGGCCTTCCAGCACAAATTCTTTTATGAATTTGTCACTTTCATGCCGTAATAGGCTTTTTCTAAACATCGCCTCATGGAGTTTATCTATCTATAAAGTGCTGTACAAAACCTAACAGTTATTTACGCACAAGTTGGGTTAGTGGTTAGTACATTTACAAATAATGAAACAAATAAATATATAAAAAGAACATAGAATTAATAAAGTATACCTAAACTTTTGTTAAATCAGCGTAAGCGGACATGGTAGGCAAAGGGCCTTTTAGTCTAGGTAAGGTATTCTACAACAACTGAGGAAGGGCCATGTGCTGGAGGGAAACTAGAGTAAAGACGAAACTTTCTTGGATTTCGAAATTTTCACTAATTATCATATATTTCACTAAGTCATAACATTTTATACCAAGAAAACACTATTTATGTTTAACCTAAAGTTTCATATTTTTCGTTTATCTTAAGGACCCTTCAATATTTACAGAGAGTTTGGTACCAAAGAGAAATTTGTAGGATGGAAGAACTTTTCTGATGGAATAAGGCTGTGGAAATATATTGCAGTACAACCGCGAAGTTGGAAAAGATGATGTTTTTGAACAAGAATTCATTTCTCTTCGGCACCAGCCCCTCTGCAAATGATGTGCATTCCTCTATAAGCCATCCGGGAGACTTGTACGCAAATATTGCCTAATAGAGGCACAAATACAGCTAGAGGTTCAGCTCGGCCATAGTGAGGCTGTGAAAAAATACAGCAAACTTACTTCGAACGTTTTCAACGTGTTCAACAAACCATACTTCAACCCAGCATGGCGTCTCGTCATCGACTATCGTATCTTTGATGAAACTGATGCAAACCTGTAAACGCGATAAAAGAGGACTTTCAGGGTTCGTTCTATTCCCTGTTTCCCTTAAAAACATCATCATAGAGTTAACTTTCAATTCAAAGGGCGCTTAAAACTTCTTTAATTCCTGTATTTCAGAACTTCTTATTTCTAATCAATTTTTAAAGAAGAATATTTTCAATGGCAGATTTATTTTGGAAATGATTTGCTTTTTTGTCTAAGAAACGCAAACAACTATTATTATCTTTTGGTCCTTAAAACACCTTTGAGATGTCCTTAAATTCTATCTACCCCCCAGAGCACGAATCCTGGCTATAGTGATAACGATCATCATACTTCCATATGACGTCAAAAATGTAGATACCAGTGTTGAAATAACCACAAAGTTAATGCACTGGGACTGATAATTACAAAACCTAAACAATATCTCTGAACTTTTTTGTTCAACTACCCCAGCTGTCTGTCAAACATTCTGCAAACTTGATGATAATGACATTTTCTGTTGCTATGGTCATTATCCAAAGGCAAATGAATTATGGCAGTCTGAAACAGTATCCTTTGTTAAGACTAAGGAAGCATTCTTCCTTAGATCAGGGGTCACCAGCCTCCGCCCCCAGCTACAACCCAACCCAGCCCCAGTGCTTGGAAAAAAAGAGCATGTATTCTTAAATTAATATGCAGTATTGTTCCCCTCACATAATGCAGTTTTTGTTGTTTGGTAATTTCACTTTCCCACAGCAGCCACCAAACTCAACAGCGCTACCTAACATAGAGCTCTGTATTGCCGGAATCTAGCCCCAGCAAGGTTGGCAAATTACGAATTTTGACCCGAAGCCCAAAAAGGTTGGTTGCCCCTGCCGTACGGTATTCAAATATCCCAGTTCGTGTACTGATAGAGTCTACTGTGAACAGATCTTTGCTATAACTGAAGCCTTCTACTTTCCCTCATAACACTCCCGCTTATTCACTGTAATTACTCTCCAAATCTATCGGCAGGAAACCCTAACAAACAGCTTTCTGCAAAGGCTACCCTTGATTAAATGTATTTAATAATTAAACTTAACATATAACAAGTAAACTTATAAATAATAATTGCATATAATCATCATCATCATCATCAGAGCGGAAGGGTCATGGTTGACCCGTCGTGGCAAACCACAATGGTATTCCTCTAATTACGCTTGTTCTGGATAGAATAGATAATAAACAAAAACTGCATATTTTAAACAAATGAATTTTGAAATACTTCTTGATAAATAACACTTACAACTACAATAATTTGCAATGAAGAACATTAAGATTCATTTAGCAACGTTAACAAACCTTGCATGTGCCTATCAGGGCAGTACGAGTTTCTTGTTCATTCGATATGGTTTTGGAAAGCTCATTAGCAAGGTTGTCTTTATGCTCCGCAAGGTCGAATACCTGTAGGAAAAAGCGAATGGGAAATTAAAGAGAACTTTCCACATTTCATTTAACTCACACATGCATCACACATGTATCAAAATGAACAAGGCTATATCCATATATACGTATATACATATATGTATGTACATATATATAT
>WIPJ01000383.1:226650-237189 GCA_018155075.1 Cassiopea andromeda
CCCCCCATCTAGTAAAGTCCAGAATATTCTCTTAATAGTTTGGTATTATAAGACTTCATTCCATAGCCAAGTTAAAGATCAATCTATGGATGGAAGCTACTAAAAGTCAATAAATATATCCAAGGCGGAAAAGCTGCTAGGAGCTAGGCAGCGGTCAATGAATAAACATTCCCGAAATTTATCCCTCAGTTAGAAAAAGATAATTCCCACTATCCCTTCAAAGCTGTCAGTAAATTGCCAAGAGCTATTCCAGGCATCAGAAACAGGGATGTAGGATATATTCAAAACAGGGGGGCACATGCGTCCAGGGGGGCAACTTCACCAGCACAAAAGAATAATTCTTAAAGCTGAAGAGGAAACTTTACATAGAAAATTGTGAAAAGAAGGGGGCACGTGTCACCTGTGCCTCTTGTTTATAGGCCCAAGGGAAAAATTTTTTAAATTAAGCTGTGTTTAGAAAATTTGTCAAAAAATATTTACGAGTACCTATGTATATTGACATAAATTCTGAATCACTCTTGAGTTTCAAGGATCCATAAAGAATCAAAGCCCACAACAAATTTTTTAAAAAGAACTATCGTATTATGCAGATGGTATTACCATATACTATTCAAGGCTTTTAAGCTACGTGAGCTCTTTATGAAAGCTAAAATATATTATTTGTTTGTAAGAATACCTATCTTTTCGATGAACCTCAATATTCTTAAATTTTTCTAACTTTGAGCTGGGCCGCCGAAAGGGGAGCCGGGGGGGCACATTGCTCAAGGGTCTCAAGCTCCAAGGGCCCTCATTACACCCATTGCTTCAAGGCATGGGGGGCCTATTACGTAAACCAGAAGTAACTTTGCAAAGTTAATTTCTAGCCCTGAAAATTCGTCTTTCTGTTTTACCCCGGGGTCTCAGAATTCTCTCGGCGGCCCTGACTTTGAGCCTAGGGTTATTCTTCCAATATTCTTAAGCACCAAAGGTGTAACTTCCCCTGAAAACCCCAAGGAATATATTCAAATCATTGGTGATGCTCTACTTCATTATAAAACAAAACTAACACTGAACAGAACAACTACACGTCTTTTTATAAGAAACGTTTTTTGGCAAGCACTGAAACTCTCTTAATTTTTTCACGATTCCAGTATCAAAACTTTCTTAGCAAAAATTTTTGAGTTCTAATGTTCTGCGAATGCACCTTATGGAAAGAGAAAAGCTCCACGTACATTTGAAACGATGATAATTCTTAGCAAATAACGAAAGTTAAACTGTTAGAGGGTAGCCAACATCACATACATGACATTGTTTATACAGATAAATCAAGTTTTAAATACATACACACTAAAATACATCCTTAAGTCCAGTAATTCCAAAAATCCAGTACTGAACTTTCTTAACTTTTTGAATAGCTGAGTACTAGGTTCTTATAAACGAGTTTCTTATATAAAAATGTGTATTCTATCGATAATACAAAAGGTAATTTTGAAAGCACTATTTTAGTAAGAATACAAAAAACGGCATGGAAATGTTCCATTTTGGCCTACCGTCTACACTGGATCGTTTTCCTATCCGGCATAAAATGAAGACTATTGCATAGGAAAATACAATAGCGTTCACATTATGCCGCTCTCATACGAAAGATTTCCATACCGTTTTCGTATGAAAACGGTACAGTGTAAACGGGGCCTTAAATTAGACTTACTTTTCAGCACATTTGAGTCTCGATAATCGTATAACCTTTACTCTTATAAGATAGAGTACACTGTTCATCAGCAACGACAGATTCAATTAATGTTAGTGAGGCAATAACATACACGTTTTAAGAAAGCTTTCTTTTGCCCCAGAACTACGACAGTCCACTTATATGTTTCATACGCACTTATAAACTTTCTGAGGTCTCAACAATCGAGTACTGAACTTTATCAACTTTTTGAACAGTCGAGCACTACTTTTTCCCATTAAAAATATGTAATAAAACATTTTCTTATTAAAATACGTAGATACCAATGCCACAATTCCCCTTGGTCAGTTTTGTGTAAGCTTTAACTGGTTTTCTACGTTTATACTGCTTTGCACGCAGGCAGGGGCGTCAATTGGGGACAAAAACTCTCCCTACTCGACACCCTACTCGGACCTAAAATGAGGAGAGATTCATCAAGAAGGGAGAGATACGAGAGGCCTCAACTCTCAAATGTTTCAAAAGGAATTAAAAGCACATCTATTGGCTGATCAAAAATAATAACTGAAAATACGACCCCCTGGAAGAGCAGCAATATTAGTATTACTTGCCATTATGTCTGTTAATTTTTTTTCTTTATATACTATTTAAAGTGTATATATGCATATGTAATATTTTAGTTGCTGAAGAGCTATTTTTTCGCGTGTAAATAATCCATTGCATACATACAAGAAGGGAGAAGGAATCAGTGTGTGATAATAGGCATGACTAATATCCAAGGAATTAATTTTCAGAAAAAGTCGTCTATTCTGCGGCAGAAGATTATTTGAAGAGCTCTTAGCCAAGGTGCAAAGAATAAAACTTCTTGTGCTCAACATTTAACTCGTGATATTTGCTTGCGTATATAGCTCCAGTTTGCGGCGAACGTTAAGAAAGAATATTGCAATTCCCGAGGAAATACAAAATATTTGACATGTTTGCTAGTTTCTGTCATTCGTGGAACTTTGATCTACGTGTGGAGTGAACGAAAGCACTCCGGATGCCACCTAACCAAAGTACGCCTTCATATTGATTGCAGTACCAGGAAAAGGACAGTATTCTCTCGAAAAGGACCAAGACATGAAATTATCACGAGCTATAAAATATTGGTAATGAGTTTCGTCGCAAGCTGGAAAAATTCTGAGTGTCACGAATCAGACTTTGCCTGAGCAAAGGTATCATCATCAATTTCAATGCAAATCTGAAAACCAAAAAAATGAAACTCAGCACGGTACCTTAGCACTTCCAATTTCGTATCCTGAAATGTTGCACTGGCATAGAACTTTTGTTACACTTTCTTTGGTATTTGAAACACTGGTAGAAAGTGGGTAGGATATGAATTGATACCTAGAAGGCAAAACAAGTCAGATTAAATGTCAATAGTCAATTACAGGGCTCATAAAAGTGTTGAAGAGGATAATTCCTTGATTTTCTCTGGTTTCTTGGGTAAAGAAATGATACTTTGCACCTGACCCAGGGTACAAAAGACCATATTTTCCCTAACCCAAGTGAGTAGGGGCCAAAAGAAAGCAACAATTTTAACAGTGTTGAAAAATATCAGGAGAAATGAGAATCGTCTTGGCTCTAAGCATGGCATAAATTTTAAGCAGAGGGAGGAAAGACGTCAAAAAGTGCATAGAACATCAATTTTGAAGGCCCAAATGACACTCGTCGAGAAAGAGTTTATGAGAATTTTTCCCAAACTTTCCCTGAACTTTAAGCTTTTCAGAAAAATATTCCCTGACTTCCATGACCTATCTAAATTTTGACACTCTGAGCTACGATTGAAAGTTAAAAAAGACACAAGACTATGGGAATAGCATAGATTGATGGTCTGGTATAAGTGATGTAAAAAGCGTAAAACGATAACAAAGGAAAGGGCCAAAAGTGCCCTAAAAGCAGCAGCTGCATTCATAGTGTCAATGACAACAACTGGATATTGTAAGGAACTATGGCAGGCAGTTGTTGAGAAATGCTGACTGAAAAACTTACCAAACAAAAAAAATCTTCGTGATCCTTAGTTACAGTTTGGGCCTAATCTCTTCTCAGGCTGAGTAGAGATTAGGCCCAAACAATCTAGACATTTGATATAGCCTCATTTTGAGACTTGAGAGAAATTTGTAAAACATTCGAATATGATGTAATATGACGCAATATGATGCAATATGATAAATGCTAGAATAGACTTGCGTATCACAAGTAACGTATCGAATACTCTCAATCAGTAGGGAAAAAGGTATAAATACGAATGATAGAAGTCGGAACAAATGCGAGTTTTTTGGTGTCACTCGGAACTGGAGGTCTAGAGGACAGAGACCAATCCTACAAAAATACAAGCTCCCCCACACAGTACACAAATTGAGATAATTAGTTGCAACATCACAACAAATTTTTAAAAGGGATTGCCGATGGCTGAATATTACTTGCTGTCAAAAATATTGCAGGACAGATAGTTTTTGCTGAACTATATGACAAATATTGCACTGTGTAGCGATTTATACTATCAAATTGTACGAAAATGCACTATATTGTACTGTGATATATTGCATCTTGAAATATAATGCTATGGTATGCACCGATTGTGTTGTACAGTACTGCATTGTGTTGTAATGTATTGTATTGCTTTGTATTGCATCGTACTGTGTTGTACTGTTTTCAACGGTGCACTGTGTTGCACTGCATTGTACTGTGTTGTTTTTTTGTTGTTTTAGTAAGTAATGTTGGGGAAAGGCCGTAGGGCCTATAACAAAGCCCCGACAAAGGAAAAACTGAGAAAATGAGGGGAAGTTTAAGTAGAAAGGGAGACAAGATCAAGTTTGTTGATGTTAGATTTAAAAGATGACAAATTGTAGGATTCAGGGAAAGTAATGGGTGGCAATGAGTTCCACAGTTGAGAAGCTCAGATGGAGTTTGTTGCATTGCATTGCGTTGTGCTTTGTTCTTAAATAAGGCATGACACTGAAATACATTAGTCGTAAGATATGAAGCAATGCAATGGATACTACAACACTCTAATACACTAGTGCATTCAGATAAGCAGTGCGCATAGCACTAAACCTTTGCAATACTTCAATGCTGTGACCTCCTCCGCCTCGAGTCGTGGATCAGTACCGGTAAATGGGTAATTTTGTACAGGGTTGTCTTTGTTGTTGTTTACTTTATTTTGAGTAGGCTGTTATACCTAGCACTTTCAGCTAATTCGGGCCTACTATGCATGCCGCATCCAGGCATGGGACCCCTAGTTTAACGTCCCTTCCGAAGGACGGCGGAGTGAGCAGTTTTGTTCGTTCAACTGACAGGTCGCCCACCCAGTTCTGAGCACACACAGCCATGCTTAACTTCTGTTAAACTAATGGAACTGGCTGGACCGCTAGGTCACTCACTCACCCGCCACTCAATTCATAAGATATATTCACTTTTATCTCTACACACATATGGACAAGGGATATGCAACTAGAAGTATCTCCTTCTATTCAGAGTATGAAAATTTTTATACATTTATAGATACACACACACAAGCTATGGTGAATGGGTCCTAATTGGTCACTTTTGGAGCCAATTAGACCCATCGTATCACATGTGCCTGCATCTGGCTATATATTTCGGTTAACCTTTTGGTCGTTATCCGAAGTTTCATACTCTGACGAGTGTCGGGCGAAAAAGGCTTTTAAGTATGTCTCAAAATATTGCCTATTTTTCGTGCTCCTGACAAGCACTTTGGAAATAATAAACCCCATCAAGTTTACTTAGCCGAGTGAACTATCTACGCTCCCGGGACAATGTAAGATTGTCGAAACCTTGAACCACTGTTTTAACGCATCAAATGACGCTATATTAATTGAGTTGCACCAAATATCGTACTATGTTGCATATTACGCATTGTGTTATATCGTGCGAGATTGCTTCCAATGATACAAGTTTTTTTTATAAGAAAAAAATGTTTATAAAAAAATAAGGCTCAAATTGTCAAAATCTTTAGAAAATATTAAGAAAATAACGACGCTCGACTTCCAAAATTAAGTGTTTTTATTGGCCAAAAATCGATATTTCGTCGTTATTGTATTCAAAACGTTAAAGATGGAATTCAAATTCAAGTGTACAATATTAATAACGAAAGTGTAAACCAATATAGCCAGTTTGTTCCGGTAAAAGTTAAGAAAAATTTAAGAAAATCTCAAGCTCAATTTCGGGAAAAGTTAAGAAAATCGAGGCTCAGGCAAAATGACGGCCTTCTGATAAAAAAATATGTACTTAACATGTCACCTTTATTTACAAACAATGACAGCTTCTGTCTGAATACTGCATCAAGGTAATGCAAGAGACTAATCAATATTTACTACAGGATTTGAAATTTACTCAGATATACATAGGGCATCAGATGATATTTTAGGCTGTAACCTGAGGGTACAGAATAAACAAACCTTTCAATGAATTGCTTGAAAGTCAAGCGAACTGGAAAGCCATGCTGCCTCACTCTCAACGTGTCATATACACAAAAACCTTGAATTTGTCTTCTCATAATTTCATCATCAAATGTGTTTGCTTGCTCGTTGTTATTTGCTTTTATGCATCTGTAAAAAAAGCAAAAACTTCGGTCGGTAAAAAACCCAAATTTCGCAAAGGCAAGGCAAGTCCGAGCAGCTCCATGTTTTTGAATAGCGAAGTAAAATTCCTTTCGAGTTTTGCATTTGAGAGCCTATTTGAGCGTCTGCTTAAACTACCGAAGCACATGCAAGAGGAGGTAACATCTCCGACAATGTTTACAACAGTGATAATGCAAAAAATGTTTGCCCGTTAGTATCGTTATTGGTACAAATAGAGCATTTTCAATAGCAAGCGAAACGAAAGCAAACAAGACATAAGAAACCCACTCACAAGATGCTTAAAGCTGCTCAAATTAAATTCGACATAGTACTAGGCCGTATGAAATAACCAAACATATGGATGATTACACAGTAAAGGAAGTTTAGACAAATGTTATTCTTTATCTAAAGTTCCTGGTGGCGATATGTTCTTTGGGGGGGGCGTGGGGTACCACGCTCCCAATGCTTTTGAAAGAAAAAATTGGCCATACCGCAAGAGAGTTGGCCATAGTGTCTTGCGTGATCTTTTTTGTTTTTTAGTAATAGCAGTTGGTCAAATGGTCAAAACACCTCCTCCCCCTCCAAGATAAAGTGTCTCGGCACGTCCTTGGTTCTTAGAAAGCCAGTATAAAGGCGGGTTTCCACGAGGCGAATTGTGCAGCGAATTCGCCGCGAAACTTAACTAAGCATGCGCAGTTTGAGCAATTTGCTTTCAAAGCGAGCGCTTGAAAAAGTAGAAACAAGTTCTACTTTTTCGAGGCGAAAAGCTTCGTATGACGCTTGAAACCAAATAGAGTGCAGGAAGAACTGATACTGATGATCACGCAATCTTAAATCTCTCACTAGCAAGTGGAATTCTCCTTTCTTGGTACCGTCTTCGAATATCTGTCTTACCCAAGCACTTTTCTTTGACTTCTGCTTTTTACGATGCAATAGCATTAAGTTCAAAATGAGAATTCTCTTTCTAATTAATAGCAGCGTGTTTACGTTTGGAGTCATGCCAAAATTCGCTTCTGCGTGGAAAATCAAGAAACAAATTCCCTGACTAAATTTTCGCGGCGAATTTGCTGCACGACTCGCCTCGTGGAAATCCGCCTTAAAGCCAGTTGGGGTTACAGTGCTCAATCGATATTGAAAAGCTTTGTATTTTATAAGGAACCATTTTATTAGCAACCTACCTGTAGACGACCCAAATATGTAAAGAACTTATACTACCAACGGAAAAAACATAAAGAACTTTTCAATTTCAAAAACTTTCATAACTGCAAATAATCAAGAATTAGGAAAAAGGCTCCATTCATTTATAGCAAAAACTCAAATAGATACATTTAAAACTTTTTTCCTACCCTATTTGTGCTTTTAGCCTTGAGTTCTAGCCAAAATTAAAGGCAAAATTCAGATTATTGATGGTTCCTTATGTCTCTACCATTTTTATCGCATTACATGTGCAGTGAAAATTAAGGATCTATTAAGGAGCATTTAGTGCTAGAATCTGATAAAAAGATGTCTAAAAATAATTTATATTTCATTATACAAATCTTCAAAAGGATAAATGCACTGAAAGAGTTCATTTACCTAATGAAATGAGGTTTACTTTGAAGGATTTTCTCCATCATTTCAACCAGTGAATTCTGTAAAAAGAAATAAAAACAAATCAGTTTTCTAAGTACATAATTACTTGTACTACTTCTTCCTAGTTTACTAAATGTGGCTAAAATTCATTTGGAAGTAAGGAATACTAGCCTGGAGTACCAAATACAGTGTACCCTCGTTTATCCGAACAACTTGGAATGAAGATCTTGAAGAGCTGTTCGGATAAGCTGAATATTCGGATAATCGGAGATGCCCATATTTGTAGGAAAATCAAAAATACTTGTAGGAAAGTCAAAAACAAGAGGCAAAAAAAACCTATTTTATAGCGTCTTAAATAGTAATACAAAGTTCATAGTAAAAAATATCTCAAAATTGGCGTAATTAAAGACAGAATTAATTGCATTTTGCTTTCGAAAGCTTTCTCGGTTTTCAATGATGTAACTGTGTTGACGCAAGTCAATGGTGTGGCTGTGCTCATGCTAGTCGATTCATCTTAAAACCTAAGGGCCTCCACAGACGAGGAAATTTTGTTGTCGACAACCATATGTAGTCGACAATTAAATGTTATCGATAAGTAAAAACATCATCTGGGAGGTGAGTTGTCCACTACTATTAGTTGAATTTGTAAGTTGTCGACTACTAATGAGATTCCTTTTTCAAGAAAGGAAACTACTTAGTAGTCTACAGCTTACAAATTCAACGAATAGTAATGGACAACTCACCCCACAGATGATGTTTTTACTTATTGTCAACAAAATTTGATCGTCTGTGGAGGCCCTAAGCCATTTCAAGCATGAATGAAAGGCGTCCATGGTATTTTTATAGCTGACAGGTTTTTTCCTGATTGGAAGCATGCGTGTGGGATACCAATCAACTGTTCGGATAACCGAGGTTTGGATAATGGAGGATATACTGTATTAGGTGATGGGGCAGGAACATACGAGAGGCTGGACAATATTCTACAAATTACGAATTAGGGGGGTGGAAAATAGAAAACATGGATATTTCGACGAGACACTTGCAGACTAGCTTTCATATGCTAACAATAAGTCTAAAGAAAAGAACCAGGGACAAGGTTGATTATACTGAATAAGCCTCAGAAGAAACTAAACTTCACTAATGAAATCCTTAAAAGTGATAAAAAGGAGTTAGAATATACGTTAGGGATGTTGGAAAAAATTTGAAAAACAATCGGAGGGACGGATACTAGGTGTTCAGAGTATTTTCTTTCCGCATACAAAATAACACCAGAGTGATGGCCCAGTGGTAGAGCGTCCGCCTCAAACCGGTAGGTCGTGGATTCGAGCCCCGGCCGAGTCATACCAAAGACTTTAAAAATGGTACTCATTGCCTTCTCGTCTGGCGCTCGACATATGAGGGGAAAGTTAAACTCGCGGAGCTACCAGTGGACCAGCCGCCCGCTGTAGCTTTCACTGCATTCGCAGACGCGTGGCCTAGGGCTATAGAAACGGGGATAGGTGCCGCCCTATGCGCCATTGGGCGCGGGAAGGGACTTTGACTTTTTCTTGATACAAAGTAACAGCACCATGGGTTCCTGTGTTCCATGTTCCTATGTTCCATGTTTTCTTTTGTTAATTTAAAGCTCTAAAAATTCTCTAATTTATCTTGGATTGGAATTAACAGCCTGACGGTAATAAATCACAACTCTATACAATTGATGATTGGAAAATCTATACTTTAAACATGATCAAGATTTTAAAATACTTTGCTACCAATAGTGGTATCTAATGACAAAAAAGAGCACTTTAATATTTTTATTGCTGGATTGAATACTCATAAAAAACCGTCTCTTGTTATTTTCCTTGGCATTTTCCTCATACCTCAAGCAAAAATTACGTCCAAATTACAAATGTGTGAGTCATATTAAGATCTAAAGAATCTAGGACAACAGGCTACTCAAACGTCAGGGCATTCAGGGTGAGTCATGTAAAATAAACAAATTTCCTTTCAAATAAACATACCCTAAACTGGGTGCCAGTTGTAAAATTTGGTCTTTGTTTGCGTCTAGCTGCCGTTGAACCAGCTTCACTTGTTTTCCTATGAAATATTAATCCCAATTATCATTTGTAATAAATATGCAAATTGGGACTGCGAACCACATCAAGCTACATCTGCACATAAGACTGTAGTCACAATAATTGAACTTATTTTTTTGGAAGTAGTAGAATCAGTAATTTAACGACCCCCACACTAACAGAGTCCATCCATAACAACGCATAATTTGAAAAGCATTCTCACGCCAACGCACAGATGGCCTAAATGGAATCAAAATCCACTTCACATACCTTTTTCTTGGAATCTGTTTAGGGTCTTTTGAGGTCTCTTTCGTGGTGCTTCAAATAGAAATAAGACCATGATTTTACAATTTAGCAGCAAATGTGAAGATTTATATAAAAACATATAAATTGACCTTTCCATGCATCTAAGAATAGATATAAGAATCGGTAATAATTTTAAAGTTGTAGATATATGCGCGCATCTAAATAGTTTTGCATACAGTATTGCTGTCTCCAGCACCTGCTTTTCCTGTATTCTATTATTTTCCACACAACGAAATCTTCGCTATTTCTCAATGCCATTTTGCACAGTATATATTTGGAAGTGTATGCATATGTGTGTGTACATATATATATATATATA
>WIPJ01000383.1:248794-264253 GCA_018155075.1 Cassiopea andromeda
TATATATATATATATATATATATATATATATATATATATATATATATATATATATGCTATCTTTCTTCTACGTTCTCCACACGGCCAATGCAGCCAACCTTGCAAATTTTTCAAAAAAAAACAACAAAACATCAGGAAAATTTCCGTTCACAGGAAGAGAAATTCGACCAACTCTCAATGAGGAAGCTGCCAAAGGGCAACTAAAATTTTGCGGATTAACTTATGTAAGTGTTCATGTATGCTAGTAAATATGGCTTTACTGTAGTTACCTAACGTATGAAACTACCAAAATACAATATGTCAGGAAAATCAATATTTTTTAAAATTATAATCACAACAAAGCCTCACTTCGATTGTAAATCCAATATTCTTCATCGATTTACAGACGCCAAGGTACATCCTTCCTAGCTGGTGCTCTTCAGCATCTGTCTCGGCAAGCGGTGAACCAAATCCAAGATACCTGGTACAATAATAACTTTAATCAATTGCACATTTACAGTTGCCACAGCATCCCATTCTTCCAATCCTACCCACAATCTGCATTTCCCAATAATGGGGGTGCCCCACCTCACACCTCTCTCCTCGTTAAATATGCCCCTGGCTAAAGGCAATGGTCAGAGCTGTTTAATAAGCGAGTTCAAAAAGGTTGTCATCTTGCTATGAAACCTATACCAGAACTCTGGCGGATCCAGGTAGGGACGCCGGAATGATAATAGGGCAAGGAATGTCACCAGGAGGAAAAAGGCACTGACTGCCATAGGAGATTAAAGCAAGCAGAGAAGTATAGGACCCCAAGACACTTCTCTAGGGTATATTCGCTCAATTCTTTAGTTGCAGCCATATTCATTGAAATCATATACAGTAAATGGTTCTCTTTCCCAATCATATATTGCCTATTTAAATAGCCTAGTTGATCTCCGTTTCACCATATTAACCCTTAAAAAGCAACCTACCACATTTCACAAGGTACTTTTGCCCTCTGCTCTCCTAAATGAAGGGCAGGAGGGGTATTTGCTCCCCTCTGCTCTCCCTCCCTGGCGTCTCTGAATCCAGGTGGAGCCATGGGTCATGCCCCCCAAACAGTGATATTTCCTATAGCAAACAATTGTGCTATGAAATTTTCTACGTGGAAGACCATAAAATGAATCAGATGGCCCCCAGAGCCTATCTCTGGACCCACCCCGATACCAGAAGTAAATCTCTTTCAATACTAACCGATGAAATCTCCTAGGATAATAGGAAAATGCTATGAACCGAAACTAAATGCTTTTTTATTGCAGTTATGAATTAAATGCAAATTAACTAAGAGAGTATTGCAGCATTGTGCTTGGTGCCAAGTGAATAAGAACTGAATTTTCACAGTGTGCCGATGGTTCCTAATGAAGCTGGGATTAACGGTAAAACTGTTTTTCACGTTAATTGGTTTACTTAACAACACAGTGAGTCCAATTAGCAAGATACTTTGATATTTAGGGACGTTCGTAATCTAATTGAAATCCATTTGGTGATATTTACTGACAGCCACATGAGGTTCTATGAGACAGCAATCCATTTAGTGTTCTACACGTGTTCTTTAATAAGAAACCAGTTTATAACCAACCTGGTATTAGACAGCCTAAAAATTTATGAAAGTTTCAGAACTACACGGAAAGATTTAAGAGACTTTAGACAAATAGCACATTGGAATCGCTACCGGGTTCAAGGTAATGGTCGACTGAAACAATGTGAACATGACATTGGTTTAGAATTTAATTCGCACAGAAGCACTTATATCAAAAAGAGGAATAGTTTGTTTTGGTGAACTAATTTTGACGAGAATTTGCTGACTCGGTGGTTCCTGGGGGCTACTTTGCCCCCATGTCCCCTCTCGAATAACCGCTACTTGATTGAACTGAAAGAAGGGTGTTCTTTTTAAGAAGAGTAACGCTGAAAGTTCTCCAATGCGTTGGCGAATACATCATTTTTCAAAAAAAATGCAGCATTTTGTGCCTCAAAATACTGCCACACCTGAAATCACGTGCTCTGTTCTCAAAATCAAGCGCTTAATTGCACAAGCATTGCATAAGCCGGCGTACAATGAAAGCAAAAGAGACCGTATATATAAATTATTCAGCATGATAAGTTCTTGATTGCGTCATCAAACTGCTAAACTATGCCGATCGTTGCAATTTTAGTACCTGAAGTGCGCATCTTTCCAATTGCACTTGTGATGCAAATTACAAAAAAGCATTTCCTAACCAGGGGTGGCGCCAGCGGAGGGCTAGAGGGTTATAACCCCCCCTATTGGAGCATGCTAGCCCCCCGTCGGAAGATGAAAAACTTTTTGTCGAAGATTTCCCCTATTTATAGTATCCTAACTATATTTTAGCCCCCTCTTCGGAAGAGTCATCCCCCTGTATGAAGTTTCCTGGCGCCACGTCAGTTCCTAACGTTCATGCAAGATGACACTGAAATCGATAAAGTACTATGGTAAAAAAGATAAGAAACAACACAAACAGTTTTCACACCATTTTTTATAAGGAACCACATGATAAGGAACCTACACGTAGATGGCCTAAATATTTAAAGAATTTCTACTACTAACAGAAAGAAAGATAAGGAACTTTTCAATTTTAAAACTTTTCATAACTACAAATAATCAAAAATTAGGAAACCGGTCCCATTCATTTACAGCCAAAACTAGCATGGATGCATTTATAAACTTCTTTCCTTCCTTATTTGTGCTTTTATTCTTAAGTTCTAGCCAAAATTAAAGGTAAAATACCGGATTTTGATGTTTCCTTGTGTCTGTATCACGTTTATGGCACTATATGTACAGTGAAAATTTAGGAACTGTTAAGGAACTTTTATTACTAGAATTCGATAAAAAGAGGTCCAAAAATAAGGAACTTTTAGAACTAGGCCTTGAGCTCGGTTCCTTATAAAAAAGCGTGTAGCATGAGATGAGCAGCAATTTATAAATATTAAGGCGAGAAATGAATCATACACCCTGGGAAAGAACTGTAATCAAAAAACGACACAAAATTTTCCACACCTGTGGTTATCAATTGTTCCAAGGTAAAGTTGGTCCAGTTCTTCCTGTGACATTCCACAGAACAGGTAATAAAATATATGGAAGTTCCGTCCCTCCTAAAAGGCGAACATATAATCCAACGATATCATACGATTTGATACAAGGACCAAAAACAAATTACTCTGCTAATAATAAAAAAGTTATCATATAATCAAAAGCTCTCCTTTCTATATGGAACCCTTCTGGTTTAATAGAATATCCACGTAAAATTCAAATTGAAACTCAAAGCCAAGTAAACAGAAAGGAAATAAGCCAATCATATGTCAAAGTGCTGACATGGTGATTCAATTGCATTTCAAATGGTGGAATAAAAATACAGCGACTAAAGGATCATGTCTTACCTTTCTTTGTCGAATAACCCTCATTTTTTCCAGCAAATACTCAGAGAATGAAGCTGTGGTTTAGAGAAACAATATGAATTTGATGAAATAGAAAAATGAAAACTCTAATGCAAGTAAAAACTTCCAATTAAAACATTTTTCTGCAAAAATTATTTATAGTACTACAAAAATATAAATGAAATGATAAAATGGCACCCACATAGGACCAGTGACAATCTCTAGACAGAGCAAGAAAAGAGAAAATACATAAAATTTCAAAAAGCACATTTTCACATTTTAAAATTGTTTATCATAAATGGCAAAATACATCTAGTGGTATCTTGCAAGGTTCCCATTCTTTTTTAATCAATTTTTTAATGATATTTAGGAGAATTTTGGAGATTTCTTTGCCCATTTTTCAGGAATTTTAGCAGATTTCAGAGAAATTTGAAGAGTGTTGAGGTATTTTTGGGAAAATAATGGATGACAGGTTACTCAGATGATATGATCTAAATAGGGTGAATTAGCAGAAAAGTAATTATGCCTATTCAAAAAATAATACATTCATGGTAGCATTTGAGAGAATTGATGATATTTGACTAATTGTTTTATGATAAACTATCACAGAATAATTTATTAAGCAACATAACTGCTGAAAAGAAATTCAACTTATGAAAAATTTAGGAGAAATTTAGGAAAACAGCAAAATATTCCTGAAATGTTAGAGCTTCTTAGGAGATTTTAGGATAGTTTTCTTTCTCTAGAATATTGTAAGATTCTAAGGAGGCATGGGAATCCTTTCTAATCCTTGTCTAAATAACTGAAAAATGGAGAAAAGTGGGAAATCTTAAAAGATACTATGATTAAAACATAGGACCTCCAGGTTTATAAGAAAACATTGATGGTATGACCATTCAGAGTTAGTGACACAACCTCTCCTTACATAGAAAGCAAATTAACTGCTAATGGGAAACAGTCAATTTACATGAAATGCATGAGAATTGCTCTTATCCCATACAATTAAAAGCTTCACATGGTAAAATAATATGTTTCTACTTGAGATCCTAAAAGCAAAACAAAATTTGGACAGATGTATCAATATTAAGCTGTACCAATGTTGATTATCTGCCCTTATTTATCAAATAAAAAACTACATACCTGATATTACAGTGACATCAGGTGAGACAAAGAACTGTAGAAATTTGCCAAATCTTGTAGCATTCTTGCTCAATGGTGTCTTTGCATGACCAAAAGCATCCAGTATGATATTTGCCTTCAATCAAATTTATGCAATTAGATATAGGAATCAGAAATTTATGCAAATGGACACAGGGATATATAAAAGGTGCATTCCTTCAATCAAACTTACTGCCTATGTTTGGAATTACAAAAGTGCTTCTCCTTACAGTCTTCCAGCATAAATTCAAGCAAAAGCTTTGACAATAACAATCAATTTCAACTTTGTTATTGAAAAATATATTTATTTGCTACTTTTCAGTAGTGCAATAGTGTTGATAAATGACTGAAGCTAGTAATCATATAGAACAGGGGTGTAACAGGGTAATCATACCCCCCTTCAAAAGATATGATATGTGAATGCTGACTAAATTGCATATGTTTTAAATGATGTAGGATATTGAAGGTGAGAAAACTAATCTATTATTAAGTACTGGGGACATGCCAAAGTAGAGGATGCAGGGAATGTCAAACCCCACTTTTTTGAAGCTGTTAGTAATCAAATGGCCTGTGGTGATCATCTGGCTTGTTAGCAAACACTGGTAGTGTGGTCATCTCTTGTCAGTAGCTCTAGGAAATTTAGCAGTCAGTCAGTAAGCTTCTTCTGCAATACCCCCTCCCCTCTACTCAAAAGTCCTTCAGCATGCCACCAGTCAGCACTTGCTCATTGTTTCTCAATGAATATACATTAATTCAAGATAAATGCTTAACAAGCATCAATTATCTGTCTCACTGGATACTTTGTTCTAAAAACTTTTCTTTAGCTTGAATTCCTACTGCAATAAAGTTCCCCGCTACATCCCTACTCAAGAAAAAACCATTTTATAGCAAAACAAAGAGATTTTCTTCAAGTCAAAGCAACTTTTTTTGCTTCTGTATGGGGAAAAATGTATGAAACATGGGGAAGAAGGAATTTTTGCCATATTTATCTGGCCATGTGGATTTCAAGTCCCACATTTGACTCTGGGTAGAGGTGACAAAAAACGTTGAATATTATAAATTTGATTAGCTTTGAGGACTTATAAAGTTAATTTCTAAATTTATCAATGTAAAATGCATATCTGTGTAGCTTTTTAAATGAAAATATCATCTTGGTAGAAAACTATGGACAAAAATGTAAATTCAAAATGGCGGATTTTTGGCTTGCAGTGGTGATTTGGGTGAAACTTACAGATGCCATAATTTGAGACAGGTAATGAATGAGACCTTCAAATTTTCACGTTTATCATATTTCAACAACACCTACAACAGGTATAAATTTGAAGAAATTCTGAGATTAAGGGTGTCATGGTCTGGATGATTTGACATGGAATGACCCAGCAGTCAATTTCCATTTGAAATATAGAGCTGTACCATGACCTAATTTTTCTAGATGTTTATGAGCAATTTGATTAAATAGAGAACTCCATCAGTTTTTGATCTCATAAACAACAAAATAGATTACTTTGTTTTATTAATTTATCAAAACTATTGCTATCAAATGTTACCATTGTAATTTTGCTTGAAATATCTGGCTTTTCTGATTTCAACAGTCTCAATAAGCCACTCAAAACTCTCTTCCCTGTTTCTGTCTTTCCAGAACATGTTTCTCCAGATATGACACAGCATTGACTTTCTGCTGATTTACAAATTGCACCATACATTGACACGGCAATGTTCATAGGGTGTGGTGAATGATTGGCCTATTTAAGCAAAGAGAAAATGATATAAGAGAAGGAAGATAGCATGTGTTTTAGGCTAAGATGAAGAATAAATCAGTATTTCAATTTAATGCTTTGCAACTTAAAAACTTTATGAGCAAATCATTGATTCTACAGAGCTGTAGCAGGTAGATATTAGAATGGATTAATTGTTCCTAAAAACATAGAGCCTAAATTAATCCACTTGTTAATTCCTGGTTAAATTTTCATCACATCTGGTATTTCTAAGTAAACATAGAGGTTATACAGACTAACTGATAATGGGGAGCATGAAAAGACATTGTGAAAATGTTGTATTTGGCATATGCAAAACAGTTACAAGAATGACATCAATTTACTGGCATAAGATTGACAAAAAATGAAAAACAAACTCTGTGCTCTATAAAATGAATTATACTCACTGAGTCATACTTTGGGATGCCTTTAAAGGAGTTCAGAGCAACCAGGACATCACCTAGGTATGTCTAGAAATGCCAAATGGTATCAATACAACTCTTAAAAGATTTCAAATGATATCCAGTGATACTCTTTTGTGTCTATTCATAGGAGGGGTCAAATTAGCATGGGGGTGGATATTTTTCTAGATTTTCATAAAGTGGAAGTTTCACAACAACCCTGGTGAAAGTAGAAGAGTTTATGATCCCACCAGATGGTGCTAAGTAAAAATTGGTTGGAGTGGTGGACAGTGTTCCACCTGACAAGGGATTGATGGAGAGTTGACTCATATATAATGGGATGAAAATGACAGTGAAAATTTTGTTGATAGTGATGATGGTCACATTTTGCTAAAAATGTGAGGGGTGAGTCATTATAAAATGCTATGAGGGTGAAAATTTTTTTAAAGTGCAATATGACCCCCTCTTACAATTACGCACAATATATTACTTAGTTAGTAGATCTCCTGCCAAAATCAGGTAATCCTACTACCTTGGTTACTTAAACCAGCAAATATTATTACTTGCATTATGAAGGAAGACAATTTTGTTTGCTCGTAGCAATTAATAAGACTTACAATTTATACTTATCAATTGATGGTCTGTGGCAGGAGGACTTGAGTGAATGGTTACTTTCACCTCAGATACATTTAGTATGTGGTTTAACAATACTCTAACATGTAGCCTAACATTAGGGTTATAGTCTAACCCTACTATCGAAGTCACTAAAGCTGTTTACATACACGATTTTTTATAAGAAAACCATTATTCTGCCTGAGCCTCAATTTTCTTAACTTCTCCCGAAATTGAGCTTGAGATTTTCTTAAATTTTTCTTAACTTTTAATGAAATAAGCTGGATAAAATGGTTTAAACTTTTGGTAATGATATTGTATGCTTGAATTTGAATTCCATCTTTAACATTTTGAATGCAATAACAAAGAAATACCGATTTTTGGCCTATAAAAACACTTAATTTTGGAAATTCGGCCTCATTACTTTTTTACAATTTTCTTAAGACTTTGACGATTTGAGCCTCATTTTCTTATAGTCTTTTCCTTATGAAGAAAAGCATGTATTTCCTATTTTCCCATCTTCCTGCTCATTACTAGGTAGATGTACAGAAAAGCATGAAACAAATTAAAAACATAAAATGAAGTTGTTGAACTGCTAGTGACATATTAAGGACCTCAAAAGCATAAGTCAGAGAATATACATAGAAAATGATAGGAACTCTCTCACTCAGCTTCAATAAGGTGCATCCTGCAAAGGGGATGTGCTACCAACAGGTTTATGAAAAGTGGGGAGCATGTGGCCCCCGTACCTCTCTTCCTACTACGTCTATGGTTTCATTATAAGACTGCCTGAGCGGCTTTGGCAATTGACTCGTCCACTCTAAAATATCATGCGTTTCTAACACAATTGAATTTCACGGCGAAAACACTAGTCGAATATCTACATCTTAAGTTACTGCCGTCATCACAGGGACCTAGAACAATCCATTAGTTGTTTTTATCAAAAATACAAAAGAGAGCTCTATAATATAATTGACTTTGCTAACTAATAAGATAATATTGTATAGATAAGAAGGCCATCGCAATGCCTCAGCACTGGATTTAACGTTCTGAAACAATGCCTAAGAACATGGTATACAATACTCAAATGATAGACAGCCCAACATCTCACTGTATATGTCGCCGCTTTTCAATTGCGCAAAAACAAAAAGCCGTTCTCCTTTGATCGATCCTGTGACACAATAATATCCCAAAACTAATTTTGATCGGTCATGAAAGTCTAGGACTGTCGCCATTACAGTATAAATAGTCACTGATATTACAAATCACCCATCTCCCAAGAAAAAATGACAAAAGGTGATACTCTTGTGAAAACTAATTGAAAAAACTTACAAAGTTGTTGCCATTTCTCTCGCGCTCTTTCAATATCTCAAGCAAAGAATCTTCATCCAACAATCCAACTTCGACTAGATTGTGCTCCATTAGTACCACACAAGCATATGAAAGCCAGAAGACCAACCCTGAGCGTATTTCTTCTCTTTTCCTGTCTCAACGCAATGCCGAATTGACAGCACTAGGTCCTAACATAAATTGAGGGCCTTTTCGGCATACGCTCTCTAGCAGCAGCTCCACTAAACGCTAGTACATGAAACAGATTTTAGCGTACATGCATGTGTAGTGCAGTGAATGTGCGAAATAAGCTGTTCTTTATCCATATTTAAGTAGTTTACAGCTTCTATGGCGTGTTCCTACCCTCTCGTAGTATTGTCATACTGATGAATAATTTAAATTGTCTTTTAGATACAGTCTAATCGAGGTTATAGTCAGGTAGAGGCATATTTATGGCTGCTGAGCCTGCCATCGCTGCGCTTCGCCAATGCACTACAGGAATCGAGGAAAAGCGGAAGTTAGTGCTTCAAGAACTACAAACACAATCAAAATTAGTACGTAAATATCAGCTTGCTCATTAGAAGATAGTTCGGATACGCTAATCATTTGTGGACGGTTTGTGGAATACATACCTTTGCTCTCATTCACTTTTTTCAATAAGCACATCGTAAGTTGCACAATTGCAAGTTTGTTGTAGAAACAAACTTAACTGCCTCCAGCCTATATGTTTTTAACTATTTTTATCAAATCCAGCCTCAGATATTTCTTAGATGTTACTTGTATTCTTGAAGCTTCCAGTAATAAGAACATCCAGACATAGATGATCCCAATGTAGGCAACTTTGATACGAGAAGCAGAATGTTCAAGTATTGTAAAGTACATAATCAGGGAAGTCGATACTACTTTCAAAATGGGGGCTCTGGCCGCTAATGTCGAAGATAAGCTCGGGCAAAAATAATAAAACATGCTACTGTCTGAAAAAGTGGGGGGGCAGTGCTCCCCGCCCCCCCCCCGGCTAGAACGCCCCTGATTATATTTTGTAATATGTATTATGTTGTTTATATTTTGCTTATAGTTTGATCAGAAGTCTAAATGCTTCTTAAGTTTTGACTAATTTTAGCCACATGTTTCTTATAGATATGATTCTTATTTTAAAAAACGTGTATTGATTTTGCAACGCTTTGCTTATAATGTAAAACATTTACCCAAATAAATGATTGATCTTGATATGTTTTCAGAAACAGAAACGGCTCTCGGACAAGAATTGCAATAGCACTTTTCCTTATGTCCACATTTAACAAATGTTGTACTTTTTATATGCTTAATCTTTTTAAGTTGGATGCAAAACTTTATTAGATTACTTCATTTTTGCTGGGCCTCAATATTCACAGGCGTTAGGCAGGGGTGCATTCTATCACCATTTTTGTTTCTGCTGGTAGTGGATTTTGTGATGCACAAGGTGACAGAAGAAGAGGAAGACCTAGGAGGGAAATGGATAGGTGGCAAAAGGCTGACAGACCTAGACTTTGCAGATGACACTGCGCTTCTGGCTGAAAATGAAGAAGATCTGCAACGGTTAACATCAAAATTAGAAGAGGCAGCCCAGTAAGGTTGGGCTGAGCATTAGCAGTGAAAAAACCAAAGTGATGTACGTGGAAGCAACAAACAATATGGCACCAATAAAAGTGGGTACACATCCGATAAAAGAGGTGGAGCAATTCATATACTTAGGAAGCTTGATAGCCAAAGATAGAAATGCTGAATTGGATTTTAGCAGCAAAATAGGCAAGGCAGCTGCAGTGTTCAGAAGAATGAATAACATCCGGAAGGCGTCAAAAATTAGCACCCAGTTGAAGTTCCCACTTTACAATTATGTGGTACTACCAAATGCTCTGAATGCACGTGAGACATGGAAAAGCACTTTGAAAGTGGACAAGAAACTGGATGTCTTTCATCAGAGATGCTTGCGTAGGAGATTGAAAATCACATATAGGGACCACGTCACCAATGAAGAAGTGCTGAGAAGAGCAAGCTCAAGAGCACTACATGAGATAGTTACTTTACATCGGCTTAAGCTGGCTGGGCACACACTAAGACGACCAGCAGAACGATATGCAAAAACTGCGTTAACGTGGATACCAAATGATGGCAAAAGGAAAAGAGGCAGACGATAGGCAACATGGAGAAGGACCTTTCAGAAAGTTTTGCAACTTGGCGGAATTACTTGGCGAGATATGGAAACAGCTGCCGCTGACCGAAACAACTGGAGAATATTTGCTATCCGATCTCGAACATTGGACAAAAGGACCAAAGTCTAAGTAAGTCAATATTCTTAAAGTCTTTGCTTGGAGCCTTTGACCATTCTTAAATTATAATAAGTGTCAACCGTGTAGCATCGCCTGAAAAGAAGGATAATATAATCAGTCAATCAATCAATCAATCAAGTTACCTATCAATCCATCAACCAATCAATCAGTCAAGTAACCTATCAATCAATGTAATAAAGTTACCTATCAATCAGTCAATCAAGTAACCTGTCAATCAATCAATCGAGTAACCATTCTTGAAAATAATTTAAGGATGGTTAAAGGCTCCAAAGCAAAAGACTGTTGAGAATATTGAGGCTTGGCGAGAATTAGGTAATCTAGCAAAAAAGGTGTGTATCCAACTTAACAAATTTAGTGTATAAGAACTACAGCAGTTTTTAAATGGAGGCATAAGGAAGAGTGCTATTGAAATTCTTGTCCGAGAGCTGTTTTTGTTTCCGAAAGCATAACCAGTTCAATCATTTATCTTGTTAAATGTTCTAAATTATATATATATATATATATATATATATATATATTTATTTATTTATATATAAATTATATATATATAGTTTATAGAACTAATTAATACCAACTACTCAAAGCCTTGTTGATGACCTACTACGTCATAAAACAATGCAAAGTGGAGTGGAATAATAGATATTGCATTGACAATGGAAAAGTTAAACTACAGCAAAGGGGCCCCGAAAGCAATTCTGAGCGGCAGGGGTAGGCTCCCAAAAAGTGCATTTTGAAAACTGAGCCTTCCCAAAACACGATTGTAGCAGTCTACTAGTCTGCTTTTGTTGTTACCGATTGCTATTCATTCCAATTTTCTACGCAATGTGTCCCAGGCTACTTCTAGGCGCTCGGGACTGGAGGACTTATCATGAGGCTGTCCTGGCATTTTATGCATATCTCGTGTCTACTCTAGGGTCCACCATGGTTGGGCCTGGAGAACATTTCCAAAACTAGGGTTCAGAGATGGGTGGAAAACGCTGTTTTTGGATTGTGTTTGGTATTAGTGCATAGAAATAAGAGAATTGTAGTACCTCCAAAGCTCGAAAAACTATGCTTTAGAGCTGCTGGTGAAAGTATCATACCACTATAGCGCATATAATTCACCCATCTGCTATGCAGGCCTGCTTTTTCGATAATGATTCAATTTACAAGAAGGAAACAGGGCCTAATTTTTGTGAATTTAATGCTTAATCAAGCTGGAGTTAACCTTTGTTGAAACTTCTATCTACCAATGCAAGCCCGTAGACAGCTGAAGCTACACTGGATTTTTTTACTCGATTTTACCTCCGTTTCCCCCAATTCCTTGGGGCTTGGAGGGTGCCTCTAAGAGGACTTTAGCTCTTGCAAGAGCATTTAAGACCGGATGCCCTTCCTGACGTCAGCAATGGCCTACGATGGGGCCTGGAACGCAGGACCAAGTTGGTCTGAGTCAAGTGTATTACCGCTAGGCCACAGCTGCTCCTGAAGCTACACTGGATTGGGAGATGGAAAATAGATATAGAAGTCGTAATAAGAGAAAGAAGTTTGCATGTCACAGATCTATGCCAATTGGTCAAAATTTTGAGCCTAACAGTTCTTTCCATAGTTATTGTGGTTAAAAGTGGGGCAAGGAGCAACATCCTCTTAAGACGTCGGAAAACGTCTTTTTGCAAAGCAAAATGCACTTGCTTTCATCATTGATCTACATGCTATGAAAGAGAAGCTGCTCCCTTGGCACAGTTTTATCAAACTTTAAAGATTTAGAACAAACAAAGAAAAAGCTACTCCAATTTTCCTTTAAATGTGGCATGCAGATACATCAACGGTAGAAACAGAACAACCTCATGCCAGTACGCTTAGGAAGAGGCAGTCCACGCCGGAATATCTATCCAAATTACCATTGCAGTGGACAAGCAAAATCTAAAACCTGAGTTACTAGCTTCCAACTCTCCAGCCAAGGTCCAAACTAAAATTCCTGCGATACCTCGTGCCAAGACTGAGAAAGATTTTTAGTTTGAAGCCGTACAACCATTTCAAGATCTCTGTCAATAATTTCTAAATCTTTGGCGTCATTCTTTTAGATTCTAGATCGTGTAGAAACAATTCTGACATGGTTTTATGTGGTAGCTTACAGGGTTCCTACAAACAAGCTCGGTGAATTGTTGTGGAGCAATGTTCTTCTACTCCCCCCCCTAGTATCTACGGGTGTGCCCTTGTGTAAAGCCATCTTGCTAGCTGTAGCTCAAAGAAACAAGCTTCTAGGGCCATTCTTCAGTTTTCGCTTCGATTTGCTCAATCATCATAATCTTGATTCTTGGGGGCCACGGGTGGATGGCCCATTAGTGTTAACAGATGCCCTGGCTTCCCGTGAGCCACTACTGATGAATATGTGTCATACACATTTTTTTATTTTAATTTACAATAGCAGGAACGTATATGATAATATAAGAAACGATTTTATAAGCAACCTAGTACTAGAGAGCCTAAAATTTTAGAAACTTCTAGAACTACAAGGAAAAAGTTAAGAAACTTTAGACAAATAGCACATTGAAATCGTTTCCTGGTTCAACGTAAAGCTGCACCAAAACAATGTGAATAGGGCATTGCTCCAGAATTAAACTCGTACTGACACATCTTGTTTGTTATAGGGCAAATAGTTTGCTACATTCACGTTCTACGAACGCTTTCACAGCAATTGAGTTTGCTAAATTAAGAAACTTTTAAGAAACCTTTAGAACTAAATGTAGCCAAAGATTAAGTAACTTTTAGTACTAGGCCTTGAGATAGGTTTCTTATTAAAAAACCTGTACTTTTTACATCCTCAAGCCGTAAAGCAGCTCTATTCTTTTTTGCAAGAAAAAGCTTGCCACTCGTCCCCCAGCCCCCTCACTTAAAAATATTCTCCAGTGCCCCTGAAATGAAACAGCTTGCATCGTTTTGCTACCCAACAGAATTATTCACTTGACCAAATAAAGCTATGAAAAACAAGAAAATAACAGCTTTCGAAATGTGGTGCTGCCGAAGAATATTGAAAATAAGCTGGGCTAACATTATAACTAATGAGGAAGTGCTACGGCGAGTTGGAGAAACAGAAGCAAAGTTGTTAAAAATGATCATCACAAGGAAAATGCATCGGTCGCGGCGACGGGGGGGCCGGGGGGGGCCTTGGCCCCCCACTTTTTGCTAAGATGAAATTTTTAGAACCATTATTATTCTATTTTGGAATCTCAAAAGTGAATACGTGAATAAATAGATTAAATTATTCAATTGCATTGTATCTATCCAAGGTACAACACTGAATATACAATGTGCTATAAAGGGCTGTTTTTGGGGGGTATCAAAAGCTCGTTGGGGCGCACAATTTTATCTGTCATCCAAGCATAGTGGGGCAGATTTAAAATTTTATCGACATTCTGGCCCCCCCCACTCAAATAATCGCGCAGCGACCCCTGAAATGACATTCTTTGGACATATAGCAAGAGCATCACCCGGCCAGGAATTGAAAACCATAATAGAGGGAAATGACAAAAAGATAGGAAAAGGAATAAGACGAACATGGTTGATAGATGACATAAAACAAGTGACTGGAAAGAAGAAAGTTGAAGAAAACATCAAGCTGGCAGAGAACAGGAACAACTGGAAGATGCTGGTCAGATCAAATTTTGGAGGAAATTAAGTCCATAGGAGAAACCAACGATCGTCATCGGTCATGGTCAAGAAGAAGAAGAAGAAATAAAGCTATTGCTCCTCCAAAGTGATTTTACGGCCAGGTTCCTCCCAGACCAAGGTGCATTCCATGCACTTCGCGTAGAGTCAGTTTTCATGTAGGCGTTGTTAGAGCAGAAGTTTTGTCTTTTGTTTCTTAATTACGTAATGCTGTGTCGTGCGTCATTCATTTCTGTTGACTCCTGTTCTTTGTAGTCATCCCATCCACTGTTCATGCTGTTCCATCACGATCGCTATTGTCGTCATCTCTGTGTTTAAGACAATTTCTATTGTAAGTTTGTTGTTTGTGTGATGTCAGTACCTGTACTTGTTTGTTGAGTCAGTTGTGCTTTATTTGTCATGGAGTGTAGTAGAGTTCTTGTCGCCGTTTATCGTTAGTGTTAAGAAAGCGTGTTAGTTGGAAGTTGCTGTATTTGGAAGTTACTGCTTCTGCGTTGCTGTTGTATTGTTGAAGTTACCATTGGAACTTTGGGCTTATTAAACTCGCTGAATTGAGAACACGTACTATTGGAACTTTGAGGGCGGATGTCTAGATTAGTCATCAATCACTTTCCAAACACTTTATAGATCAAACGAAAGAACTAAGCAAGCTGTTTACGAATATGGAACACAATTTACGGTTAACCATATGGTTACGAACTTATAACACAAAATACCTATCAAAACAACGCATGTTTTACCACAATTGGGCAATTTCATAATGGTGGAAGTACGAAAACTAACACTAGCCATTATCGCCAGCCGTAGTTAGTGGACTGGAGC
>WIPJ01000383.1:264583-286196 GCA_018155075.1 Cassiopea andromeda
GGGGGCTCAAGGGGGCCGAGCCCCCTTGTTAAAATTTCTGCTCATTTTGGGGGGCTCAGCCCCCTATAGAATTCTTGCATTGGCTTTGTTTTTCAGAGTTTATTGGCTTTGCTTCCAAAGTGTTATGATCAATTGTGCACTACTATATGGTTATCATTTCTTGAGGCATTTGATCAGTATTAAACGAAATTATCATGTTTCCATCTCTGAAAATATGGGCGTGGTTTTAGCTGGGCCACACCCAAACTATGGGTGTGGTTGTGCCTAGAGCCCCCCTTGTTAAAATTTTTAGACATCACCACCGTGTGCATACCAAAGCGACAAGGGTGCTGTCCAGAATGATGTGAAAAGGGTGCTAGGGATACAAACAAGGGAGTAAAACCAAACAAGTGGGATGGATTCACAAATCAATATAGCCAATAGATTTATCACAAACTGACTTATCAAGAAGTAAGTTTGTACAAAAATTGCTAACTAAGATGGCGTATCCTTTTTCAAAAGGCAATAACTGCCTGTAAAAATTGGATAGACTATCTAAGCTTGCAGATTGGAAAACAGATCTCTGAAAATCGCTGTACATTTTATTGAAGACCGGTGAGCGATGATTGAGCTTGTTAAACAGCGTTGGAGCGACTCCAAAACGTCTATTTCAAGCTGCTTATTAAAGTCTAAGGATGAGCTTTAGATGTCGAAAAAATTTGATCAGTGGTACCTGTTCTTGCCTTCCTATTTTGCTGTGGTCAGATTAGCACTTGCCAACCAATCATATTGCAGGGATGTTGAAAATGAAGCAGTCTTTGCTAATTGCAGCGCAGTTTTGATTGTATATTGTTTGAGGAATATTCCAATCTGATTCCAATTTCCATAGTCAGCTGATTGAAGTGCTCTTTTTTGAGGCCTGACTGACCAGCTGCATATCGCGACGGGGGCAGAATTGCGCTCAGAAAGAGAAAATTTTATTGAATCGGGTAAGTAAAAATGCGAAAGGCAGGGGCGTACTGAATTAATGCGTGCAATTAAGTGTCACACCCCCACTATTGACCTGATCCATTTCTTTGTTCTTTGGCTTGCTGGTAAGGCGAGCGAGCAAATCATCGCTTGTCGAGTAAATCAGGGAAATTAAAATTCTTTTACTGCACCCTCCAATTCAATTGCCATTCAGTGCACGGATGGCTAAGGCTGCTAATACCTGCGATGAACTAATTTCTACTTTCTCCTATTCACAGGGAAGAAGCTGCACAAGGTTGAAAAGTTGCGAATTTTGTAGTTCAATAAAATACACTATGCTATCCACAGAACAAGAAAATATATATATTTTTTTTCATTACTTTTAAAAGCATTTTAAGAAGGATATCCCTTCATCCCTAGCTGGTTTTCAAGGTTTTAGAAACAATATACAGTCAACAAATCATAAAAGTCTAGTTACAATTATTGCTTGGGGAAAAAATTAAAAAGTTAAGAAGAAAATGTGATATATTCATAGTCGGGGAAGGAAAATGCAGACTTATGCATATCTATACATAATAAATAGCTTAATTTTAGGCTTAAAAAGATTTCAGAAAGAAAGATTTAATGAGAGCTTAGCTAGTGCGCAGGTGATCTTAGAGATCATTGATGAATTAATGAAAATGTGTAACTAAAATGCAAAACCCCCGCATTTCATCGACCAGCTGTAAATAACATTTCTTGAATTCAAGAAAAATATCATAAAAAATTCGTTCAATACAACGACAAAACATTCTCTACTTCATGCAACATTGTCAAAGCTGTGAACTGTACTACTTTGAATTGCAACCGTAGGAATCTGCATTGGGGAAAGAAAAGTCAAGCCACACCAAATCGAACGAGGTTGAAAAGTTCTTTGGGAGAAGAATACAACAAGGTGAGCCATTTATTTCATTAGTTGTGATATAGAGGATAAACATATCTCCTTTAAAAAGTAACTGGTTTAATACATGGATTCTGCTTTCCAAAAGAACGCAATTTAATATACATTTCATATCCACCCTTGTTAGAAAACTGAAACTTCTCTAAAAGTCCTGGACAGAAATCGTTTAGTTATCTATGAAAGGACGTATTAGAGGATTACTTTTTGTATATATTCCAGAAGAGGATTTTGGAATTTAGATATGATTTCTAGATCTAGAAAGTCTAAACACAAAGATAAATAAATAAGAACAAGCTTAGTCCAGACTTGCTACCAAATTCATAAGTGAATTGTGCTGCATTTCAACAAAGTAGAGAAAAAACTAGTCTGAAATCGGGTCCTAGACTTCCTCGCATTGCTCTGATGTGCTTCCATAGTTTGATGCAAAAAAGCAATATTTAATCTCATGCTATGCAATCAAAACGATGCAGTAATCAAGGGTTTTAGGTAGCTTAGGAACAGGCTTAAAGATGGCGAACAGCTTAGAAATTCTCAAAATATTCAGCGGAAAAATGGCTAGACTACACATTTTTTTATAAGAACCATGAGGCTGAAATTAGATAAAAATTAAGAAGCATTTATGATACATAGGCAGGCTGACTTCCCAATAATAAAATGCAAAAACTGCTTTTACTAGTAACTTTTTGATCGAACTAGCAAGAGAATAGAATAAACATCCATTACATGGCTCACAAAACCTGAGAATCCTTTTTCATGCATCGCAATTGCCTAATATGGATTGTTGTTGTCATTGGAAGTCTCTAAATTTAAGAAAACTTTAAGAAAAATTTAAGGCTGGACTTGAAATATTAAGAAACATCCAGACTGAAGCCAAAGAATTTGTTTCTCAGATAAAAAAAGGTGTATGTCACGATATAAAACATTGCTGGTTAGCAACGAAGGGCTAGGCATATTAAAAAGAGATGGGGACGAATGAAGTTGTGCTTCTGCTTTCGCAAATACATTCATGTACAGGACATCACAATCACCTGCTGCATGCAGACCATTCGCTCTTGCAGTGCCTGTGTTTTCATCTAGCAATAAGTACATCAGCTGTACAAAAGGCCGTAGATATGAGAATTAAACCAAGTATATGACTAAGATTTCGATGCTATCGCTCTCTGCTCCTCTACATGAAAAAATTACAACATTGACAAAAAGAAGAATTCTAGCCCTTTCCAAAATACAAAGCTCATTTCATCCCTCCTTCTCAACATTGCAAAAAATTCTTTGACGAAATTGAAAAATGCCTTATTCACTAAGCTTCAGGCAGGCGTAATGCTTTCCCAAGAAAATCTTTCCCAGCCCATAACAATAGTTTCAGTCACCCTCAAATTATGAAAAGACGTAGCATTGAAATTCATAAATTTTTCTTTAGCTCTGGAAAATTTACAGCAGCAAGCAACTTCAAGATGCCAAAAACAACACGTGGACTTGTGATCGAATTCGCCATCTTAGTATTCCTCAACTTACTTGACCTCGGAACAGATATTGCAGTGTATTCAGAGGCTCAGATATCACGTGATCGATACAAGGGGTTTATCAAGAGCGCTGACTACAAATCAAATTTCACGAAAGAATTTCAATTCTGCACGAACTCTGAATGGAACAAAAGGGACTATCAAGACAAGATTGACAGCTTTGGCCGTGTAGTTGATGTCTACCTCTTCTTTTTGTTTGCATCAGCAGTAATTCTCGTCTGTTACGTGGTTGTGTTTGTGTGGTTCATACTGAAATGCAAGCGAGAGGAATACTACCTCATTGAGAATCCAGAAAAATTAGCCGATATAAAATTCACATTTGGTGCACTTCTTAGCTTTGCTCTGGACGTGCCCGGAGCATCCATTGCTGTGTATCTCTACTCTGAGAGATGGGGCGCTACAGGGTTTCTATGTTGGGAATGCGCCCAAGACGCACAGTGCAACGATAAAAGGGTGTTTGCCAAACGCACATACGTCATTATTGCAGCACTCGCTTTCAACTTTCTGAGCCTTTCAATCATCAGCTTATGGAAAGGTGTGACTACGTTCTATCGCTGGAGCAAGACTGATAAAGTTGATTGTTGGCCAGTAAGAGGCTGTGTTTCGATGTTTGTTGGATGCATCTACACTGTCATCATGCTGACGCCATCATTGGGTGTTTTCAAATACAAATTCTTTGTCATGCCTTCGCAAAGGAACAACGTGTTCGCAGAATTCACAGATAGCCTCTTCATGATTGGGCTGCTGGGGTGGATCATTTTAATGGTGGTTGGATGCTGTTTTCCATTACTACGAATGATTCGACTGGGGCCCAGCAACAGTCCTGATCGAAAAGGATATGGCGGAATTCCACTTTAAAGCAATACAACCCAATCATAGATAGGTGCATCGTATAAATTTAATTCTTAAAATACAAAGAAAATAAGAGGACAAACATAAGTATCAGTCAAAGGAAGAACTATGTCCAAACAACAGCAAATAGAAACTTCTTACCACAGCACGAAAAAGCGGAAACATTCTTTTGACACTTAAAAGCTTTTTTCGTCCGACACTCGTCAGAGTATGAAAACGTAGGTCACTATCCGACGTTTTCATACTCTGATAAGTGTCGGACGAAAAAAGCTTTTAAGTATGTCAAAAGAATGCTGTTGCTTTGTCGTGCTGTGGCAAAGTTCTGTAGTATCAACAAACTATTTAGAAACTTCTTATTTATCATAAAACACAAGGTTTCAAAAATGCCAAAAAGTATCTAATACAATCGCTAATCTTAAACCATTCGTCATTGACAAAAAGTTATCCCCAGCCATATCAAAAACTCTGAACTGACGTATTAATATAACAAGCATAAATCCTGGAAAACTCCTAACTTCCAACTCGTCCCAGTCCTTTTTACCAAAACAGAAGCTGAGAAATGATAAATTATAGCTGCCACAGTCTACTTACGAAAAACACTTATCGAAATGTATTTACCCTTTTTCCACCATTGTACCACAAAAAGCAGTACACTTGACGAAATACTGTACGTGCTAAGTGACGGCATAAGAACTGAAATCAATGATTTATTAGCATATACTACAAAGGGGAAATATGTAAAACGAGGTTCGTTCATGGTAACGAGGCTCTTTCATGGCTTCCACTCACGGAAACTTATAGTGGGCCTAAATGAGTCGCTTGAAACGATCCCTCAAGTTGTTGCGACAGATTTCTAGGTTTTTTCCTCGTGTTACCATATACAACAATCTCTCAGAACTTCGAGCAAAATGGATCACCCAAAAGCCGCCAAAATTGTGTTCGTTTGTGTCTCTGTTAATTAATAAATTGTCATTATTAAATTGTTATTGGTAAAAAGCCAAGCATATCTAAAGAAATACTAGAATAAAGGAAATTGAAAGCTAGCAAACGTAAACTATAATTTGAAAAATAATCAAAATGGTAATTACTGAAAGGTATTCGATATGCAGTGTGTAATATGCGAAATTGCATGAGTGTAACTGTGTTGTCTATGCATCATTTCTAAAGTGTGAGCAACGCAAATTTCCAGAGATCCTCAAAAATGGAACATAATAGCTCATTTTCTAACATTAATTCAGTCCCTCAAATGGCTAGATGCTGGGTCCATAATCTAGCTCCCAGCCATTAGCATTGACGATCAAGCCCCAATTACAAACTAGATATGCACAGAATTATTTGTCATCACAATACTTTGAAAGGTTAAGACAAAGCAACTCAAATGCCAGAATGTCTATATCAAAAAAATGGGTATGTCGGTTAGAACTTCTGGGGAACGATTGGGTGGTAAAAATTTGGCAATTTCATGCATAAAGCAATCCTAATTCGTAACATCATTAGAATCTAGTGCAATCATCTCAGCAAAGAAATCGCAAATTATCCCCTTTCAAGTTTTCAAGATCTGTAGTGAGGTTTCTCAGCTTCGATCGATCTTTTCATAGCGACAAAATGAGCGTCAGCATAATGGCGAAACGTTTCCCTGTGGAATTTCTTGTTCACTTCCAAAATATTGTCTGGAATAATTGCAAGCTTCCTGCCAGTAGACATTGCCAGTACCTAAAAGTATACAATGAGAAAAATTGACTGTGTATAACCAGGGGTGTAGCTAGCGGTGTGGGGGTGTAACACCCCCAATCGTCGGGGATCTCGTCGTTAAACTTTGATTGAATGACTTTCGTCCGTATATAACTGCATGCTTTGCCATAATGTAGTCAACAGAAAATGCCCTTTCTAACATAAATACACACCACAAAAAGCGAACTCCTGCTAAGAAAATTTTTCTGTCGGTAAACTAAAAACTCTGTCTGCAGTGGCGGCCTGGCAGGGAGCCCGGGGGCCTTAGTCTCTCCAGCGATACGTTAGAAAGGGCATCGGAGAAGTGAAAAGGGCGCCAAGAACTAATGTGCAAATAAAGGACGATTAATTTAAACTTGGAAGTGAACAGCGTATTCAAGCTGCAAGTGTAAGAGGTAGGACGCAAAGGCAGAAACCAGCTATATAGGGGAATTCAGTTAAGTGTCAAACCGGTTCAAAAGCAGATGGAGAGGCAGCTGTAATACGAATTTTATGGATATATTTCATCGTATCTCTAGCAATATTTCAATATCACATGTAATTTTCTCTACCACTAGCAAATGGGCAAATAGAAAATAGTTTTTACCTGCAGCTAAATCATTCGGGTTCATAAATTATTGTATTGCTTTATGACATTTATGGTAAACTATGCTGTTTCAGCGATAGTACCCATAATGCCTTTTACCAATTAAAAGTTTAACTTTTGGTGGAGAGGGAGCTAACAAATTGTTGGCTAGCCCTGCCAGAAATACTCAGGCCACCACTGTCTGTCGGTAAATTCACAGCTATAGCAGTTTCTGTCGGTAAATTATAGCTTTACCCCCCCCCCCCAGAGAAAGAGGTCACGCTACACAGTGTAACATCTCTATTTGACGCTAAGAGGGCGCTTCTGGTGAACTTTAGACTATGCTTCGCTGCGAATTGTTGTTGTTGTGTTGGCTTTGAATGGTATTCTGTTATTTTATTGGTTTATTTCAATTAGTATTATTAGCATCATAACGGGCGTGCCAAGTTTAGAGTAGAGAGAACGTCTTGAAGAAAGCAATCGAGAAAAGTAGCAGCCTTGTTGTGACGTTTTAGAAGACGTTTAGCCGAAGTGTATAGTATAGCTCGAAGGTTCGAGCGCTAAAGTTGGCCGCCCTTCATAATAGGAAAGTCGTGAGTTTATATTACTAAAGTACATTTCGTTGATTGATTATTAATAATTGCTGTGTTGTCGAAGAACTCACTAATCTTAGCCTTTCCTGTGTAATCTAGGCGAAAGGTTAACATCTCTATACAGCTTCAATGAATTAGTGCGGGAGTGCTATCCTTGCCCTCCCCACTGTCTACGACCTGAGACACTCGCTCCAGATGTCCAGCAAACATAAGCGTAGGAGGCGTTTGGACTGGGGGTTGCAGCCCCCAAGATGGGCAGAATCCGTTTCACTCGGGCAAAATTTCTTAATGAACAGTAGGAAATTCGGTCAAATTTTCTGCCTACTCTTCTGCTCTATTTGATATTTGATACAGAAAATTTACAGCCCCCCTAAATTTGACGCCCTCCTACGCCCATGCCAACAAATATAACAGTATGTACCCTTGGTTATGCACACATTAAAGAAACTAGTTTTTCTCACATTCAAGAAATTAAATCAAACATCCTGGTATAATCCTATACATCCCAATGACAAAAAGCCATGGATTCAGCATACGCTAGGGCTACGTAACTTTTGAGCCATGCTATTTTAGCGATTCGAATGACATTGTACATTTTCGTTAAATTGACATTATGCTCAAATTATTTTTCAAGTTATTTTTCTCTATGTATTTGCCCTCATTAAACTAGTGAAGTTGCCATTTGCTAAATTAGAGCTGTGCTAAATCTTGACTCCTTTTTCTGTTAATGTAGCAAATACAATAATTTAAAGTTCAAAGGTACGTATTTTACGGGCAGTGGTACGTATAAAGTACAAGACCCGGGACTACAAAGATTCGGCTAAGTCTTGGACCGGATATGCCCGGAAGTTTACGATCAACCCCAATAAGCATTTCTACATTGATTTGATAAACTTGGATAACAATTTACTTTCAACATCTTCCAAATTGGGTATACAATTTACTTTCAACATCTTTCAAATTGGGTTAACAATTTACTTTCAACATCTTTCAAATTGGGTATACAAATTTACTTTCAACATCTTTCAAATTGGGTTAACAATTTACTTTCAACATCTTCCAAATTGGGTATACAATTTACTTTCAACATCTTCCAAATTGGGTTAACAATTTACTTTCAATATCTTTCAAGTTGGGTTAACAATTTACTTTCAACATCTTTCAAATTGGGTTCACAATTTACTTTCAACATCTTCCAAATTGGGTATACAATTTACTTTCAACATCTTTCAAATTGGGTTAACAATTTACTTTCAACATCTTTCAAATTGGGTTAACAATTTACTTTCAACATCTTTCAAATTGGGTTAACAATTTACTTTCAACATCTTCCAAATTGGGTATACAATTTACTTTCAACATCTTTCAAATTGGGTATACAATTTACTTTCAACATCTTTCAAATTGGGTTAACAATTTACTTTCAAAATCTTATAACATCTTTTCTACTTCCTTCTTTAAAATTTATCAAAAAGCAACAGTTAACCAACCTGGACTTTTGCTGCTCGTTCCAAGTAATACAATTGGTCAAATGCTTCAGAGGGGGTCCTGCCAATCACAAGCACCCCATGGTGCCCCATCATCATCACGGTTTTACCCTCTAAAGCCTTTCCCAATCGTTCTCCCTCTTCGAGGGAAGTTGCAACTCCATCGTAATCATTATCATAACAAACTTCACCAAGGAATCTCGCAGAATTCTGATGTACCATTTCTAATTTTTGTCCCTCTATGCACGTTAGCGAGGTTGCATATGGCACATGGGAATGGAGGATACAGGAAAAGCCATCCTTCCCTTTTGCATGGTGTATGCCTGTGTGGATTGATACTGAAGATATGTCCGGTTGTCCGTATCCTTCTTCATATATCTCCGGGCTTCCAGGGTCCTTTAGACTGATACCAACCAATGATGATGCGGTGACCTCAGGCCATAATAAACCGTGTGGTATCATCAACATCACTTTTCTGGATCCATCTTTGGCCGGACAGGATAAGGATAAATGATTGCAAACTCCTTCATCGAACCCAAGGTTGTACAAGATGCGATAACATGCGGCCAAGTCGCATCGTGCCTCGTAATTTGCTTTCGCTGCGTGGTCAGCGATATCAGTTTCTAGAGTCTATTGGATAAATGCAAGTCACAATAGCTGTTTGGAAGTGAAAACATTAAAATCAGGGGTAGCACCTGGAATTTAGCCCTATAGCTCTCCCCCGGTGCCACCCCTTCTGAAAGATACACTGGTTGGGGTTATTTGGCTTGAGTAAGCTTCCAACCAATGCAATCAGACGAAGATTTGATTTTGATACTGAACGCATTAAAATGGTTACAAAACAGAGGCGGATCCATCGGAAAGGCTGGGGGCTATGGCCCGCCCAAAAGGTAACATTTCCTATAGCAGACAATTGTGTTAAGAAACTTCTTGCATGAAAAAGACAATAGAAGGAATTAGATGGCCCCCAAAGTTGAGCTTTGAATCCGCCCCCGCTACATAATGAAATGAAGAGCAAAGCCCTCATTTCGAAATACAGGGACTTTGTCATTTGGGGGAGTGAGTTGAATTGAGAGCTGTTCAATTTTCAAGCTAGGGTGTGGCTGCTGCGCTATTGTTCATCAAGCAGTTGAAATTAATGGCTATCCAATGATATGCAAATGGGAGGGTATGATGCCCCCAAAATGTAAGGAAAGTCCGCGGCTAATAAACGCAAACGTTTCTCCAAAAAAGCATGAAAAACTCTTAGTCTCTCTCCAAAGCCATAATGTATTATAATGTCCGTGAAATAAGCAGCGGAAACATGATTTATTTCCTTTTTGCGTCTAGTGTACACCAACTTTCTGCCTAACTAGGGCGCCATTATGGATTTGCATTCCAGGCCACTGCAATGGGATTAGCCAGTCAGCGCTCTAGTTTTATTAACCCTATGGTCTTGAACCACAAAGGTGTTGTTAGAAAAATCGTTGAACTGAGACCGTAATAGACAGCGACTATACTGTAAATAAATTATCTAAAGATATGTAAGACTACTAAATGAGGGCTTCCCAGGGGCTATGGGAAACAATGGAGCTTGGCTCTCTTATCAATGAGAACATGGGATTCTGGGGAGCAATTCGGCATTTCTTTTAAGGGAAAATTCAAAACAAATTTCTGGGAATAAAGGAAATTTTGGTAATTTTACTAGGGAGCATGGGAACACAGACCCCACTGGGGCCAGAGGCGTCGTGGCACCTCTACAGTAGGGAAGGCCAAGTTCAAAGATTTTCTGATAAAATTCGAAACCTTTATCTTTTCCAACAGTAAAATTCCGAAAATATTCCGAAAGAAACATTCAAATCTCCGAAAATCTGACGACTTCGAAAAAGTTGGGGGCCATAGCCCCCTTAAATTTCGAAAAACTTGAAGTCAAATAAACACTGCAAGATAAACTTCGCGAAATTCGAAAGTGCTATGATACGTTGATAGCTGGAGTGTAGTTCAAAACTATTCCCTGATCTAACTTTTTCGGGAACACGTTTGATGAGAAGGGCATTCTTGTCCCTTTCAATAGGGCAGGGGGGCCAGGGTCTCCTATTCCGGCACCCCTGTGCACACTACAATACACTACATTTTTGCTGTTACACAGCTTGTATGCACGTGAGATGTGTAGGGGGCCCCCGTCACCAACGTGTCAACAACTTGGAGCACACTGGCCTTCACTTCCTGCTTATCTAATCAATATGAACAGAGTACAATCGTTTGGCTTTGTCATTTAATCCGTTTTTTATTATGCCTGATCATATGACACAATGAAACAGCAAGAAGGGAGAGTTTGACTGTTGGACAACGTTTTAAGGCAGTCAGCAACTGAATTATTGCCAGGAAAAAAGTGTACGTGGAAAGCATAAAAGTAACTAAATAGAGACTCTAAATAATTCACATTTACTTTCAACGATGTTATTATCGACTTACTTGACTGGCGAGGTTTCTGGAAGTGAGCAACGAAGCTGCCTTGTGCGCATGGAAACCAGGGCATCGCAACAACTGAGACGTTTGTGAAGAAAACTTACCAACAAATCGAGCAAGGGCCATTTTGCATACAATTGTTGCTACGTTCAATAACTAATGTTGTTATTTGAATCTCAGAAAAAGTGCAGTCCTTTGCATAACCAAGTTGCAAACACATACAACAGCAACATGAAAAGGAGAACGTAATTAAGGTTGAAACGAGTCTGTTCCAAAAGGGCAGTATCAGATTCAATAATGAATAGTCGTATCTTTTGAACAGCAGATGGGCATCCTGCCAGGGGGTAGCTATAGGGTGGTGCGGGAGTGCCACTTTTCCTAGTATTTGGCTTGTCGGCACATTCTGCCGAAAATCAATAATGCTCCTCAACGTTTGCAGACAAACCGCAAGGAAAGTCCTATTTGTCGGCAGATTGTGCTCGAACGAAGTCTGTTTGTCGGCAAATTTGTGCTGGGCACCCCACCAGAAATTTCTTCAACTTCACCCCTGCATCATGCAGTGCATGAAGGAATCAAAACACTGTTAAAGGTCGAAGGTCAAATTTATTTGCAAGACCAAAGGTAAAAATACCCATAACAAAGAATCCTTAGCAGTCGACTGGTTTTCTTTCAATCAGTTTGTTCAGTTCAACTCAACTAATCCTTTTTACCACAGGCTGCAATTCTTTGCACGGATGGCGCTACTGGCAGGGACGCCAACGCTGGGGAGGGCAGGAGGGGCGAGAATTGTCCCTTTATACTGAACTCTTTCCATCTCTTCTATCTTCTGAAAGGGCATTTTCCGGCATTGTGGGCAGTTGGGTTCATAAAAATGTTCTGGGGGCAAGCCACCATATCCCCCAAATTAACATTGTACTACTAGGAGAAGTTTGAAGACCAAAACTTACCCCCTGTGGAGGAACACACATATACATAGATAAAGCCCTCAGAGGAAGTCTTGCCCCCCTGCTCTAGGTATTCGCAGGGGTGCCTGGCTACTGGTAGTGCTTGGTAGGGCTTGACTCCCATAAACTTCACTGAGTCCCCGCCGGCATCCTGCTGTATTCTCTAGAGTACCATAATCGTCCTTTCCTGTTGATTAATTTTCTGAAAATTTTCCAGCCCACCCCCCTGTTATTAAATTTAGAGACTCTGATATCAGTTCCCGGAGAGTCAGTTCACTATAGTGCGCACCCAAATAACTGGATACAGAAGTGCAAGGAACAGTATAAAAAGCGAATTGCATATCAATAGATGTGTTCGTTTGAAATATTTACTTCACCAATTTGTCATTTCTGCTCTCAATCCCACCCAATTTTCTATCCTCCCGCCGTTTATTCCAACCCGCTAAATTATTAATTTTCCAAAAATTTTCGATCCCCCAAATATCCCTACATCCCCCCCGATTATTTGGCACTCTAAAGCAATTTCTTGAAGGTTTCTATTCACTGTGTCGTCTGCTAAAATGGTCTCGCTTTGCACACTGTCGGCACTTTGAGAGTGTTAGCCTCCCAGACATTCTTCTCTGGTGCCACCAATTATTATTTGGGATATATTGTTGATCATGCTTCATGAAATCATCTTTAACAAATGCCATAGTTATCTAACTTGACTTATATCAATAATTAAAAATTTCGACAGGATTCTTAGAAATGCACAGTATTTATCATAAGGAAATTGTTTGTAAGAAATTAGTACTCCGCTGCTCAAAAAGCTAAGAAAGCTCGGTACTGAATTTTTGAGACTTAAGAAATATCTTGTTTATGTATTTAAAATTCGATTTATCTGCATACAAAATGTCAGGTATGTGATGTTAACTACCCTCTAACAGTTCAACTTCTGTTAATTACAAAGATTCATCATTATTTCAAGTGGAGCTCTCCATTAATGTGCATGCGCAAGAAAGTTTTTACAACTCAAAAAGTTTTTGCAAAGAAAGTCGTAAGAAAGTTTTGATACTTGGATTGTGAAAAAGTTAAGACAGTTTCAGTAGTGGGCGAAAAACAACTTTCTCATAAATAGACGGGTAATCATCACCACGTGAATTTAAAGTACTATGGTTTATTTTTGCAATACCCTATTGGCCCTTGATTGATTGATTAGTTGATTAATTGATTGATTGCTTGATTGATTAATTGATTGATTGATCAGTTGATTGATTGCTTGATTAATTGATTGATTGCTTCATTGATTAATTGATTGATCAGTTGATTGATTGCTTGATTAATTGATTGATTGATTAATTGCTTGATTGATTGATTTTAAAGATTTATACAGGGTAATACATTCAATAATGAAAAGAAAAAAACTGATTTACAATGTGCCCTGTCTAAAATCATAGCTAATCTACATACAGCTCAATACCAAGATAAACGAGAATTAATATATAATGTGTTCTGATTAGAAAAGAAAAAGTTTGATGATGTACATGAACTCTCACACCCTTTGGTTTCTCAAAGATTGCTCCAGCAAATTTTGGAAAGTAGCCAGTGAAGAGGCATTTTTTCCAGTGCTTAGTTTATTCCACACCATCACACCTCGATATGAGAAGCTGCGTTGCCCATAAGAGGTTACAAACAGTGGTGCTTTCTAAAAATTTTAACATAGGCACAACCACGCCCATAGTTTAATTATTCAGTAATACATATTAAATGTCAATGATACTCTCTCAATTTCCTTTATATTGCTTCTAGCCCATCTAGTCATCCATTGATTTCAGTAAGTAAATTAGAAGTTTTCATCGAATCTAATGCTAATTCAAGACTTTTGCTCATTTAAGATATAGCACAATCTAGTATTTCTTCACATATTGTTGTAGAGATCTCGGCACCAGTGTAGTCATGTATTGTGAGTCACGTGACATTTATACGACAATCAATCATTTATAGCCTAATGCAAGCAGTAGAGTTCAGCAGTTGATTTAGTGTCACCGAGTTGAGACTTGAGTTCAGATTATACAATGCTTTAATAAATGAATTGTTCTGCATATATTTTACATAAAAGCATGCGTTTATATTGTTCAGCCCATACAATACAACAAATATCAACGCCGTACCTTAACCTCTAGTTGGTGTAAATTATACTCTAGTGTCTCTAATAGAAGGGGGGTGCGAATAGAAGGAGGTGTTAATGTCAGCTAGTTTTCAATAAAAAGAGTGTGCCAGTAGAGGGTGGTATGCATGTCGGCAGCTTTTCATTAGAAAAGGAGTGCTAGCAGGTGGTTCATGCTGGTAAATTGTTTTATTAAAAGGTAATTTAATTTCCTGCGTCTTCTAATCATGATCGATTTGTAAAATTTAATAGAAGGGGGTGTTAATAAGCAACGGGGGGAAGTTCTCCTGAAATTATTAGACGGGGGGCGACTATTAGAGACACTAGAGCATGCATGTACTTTGTTGACTAGCCACGAATGGGTTTATAATGAACTTTCGAAAGCACAATTCGAATAACACCGAGGCAAAAAAACAGAGCCCGTTCCTCGAGGCATTAAATTATGTCCAAAACTTCCAACTTGCAAATGCAATAACACAGTTTAACTTTAACTAATTTGTAGATATACAAATACACTCCCAAAAGATCTATAAAACGGAAACCTCGATTCTAACTTACCATATTAACAGAAAAGAGGTGCTTCCAAAGAGATTATAAATAGGCTATAAATTAAGTCCAAAAACAATCTTTGTACAAAGGCTTGAGTGTGTCCGCATGCGTGATAACCATAGATATTGTTGCTAAGCATCAGGGGAGCTCGAGCTGAAAGTGAGAATTCTGTAAACATGAAGTACTGTTTTTCATAATTGTGAAACTACTAATAAATTGGACATCAAATAACTCACAGAAAACCAAGAATCACTCGAAAGCTCTTTGAGATCACAGTCATCAAACAATCAATTAATCAATCAATCAATTAATCAATCAATTAACCAATCGATTAATCAATTAATTAACCAATCAGTTAATCAATCAATTACTCAATCCATTCATTAATCAACCTGCGACAGAATTTGAAAATGCTATATTCATTGACACCGAATAGTTGGGGGCCCCCCGATTACAAATTTTTTAAATTTCACCACCCATTTCCATTTATTAAATACCCCCCAAATAACAATATTGAAGAAAATCCAGCCCCCTTTTATCAACCCTAAGATCTCAAAATTTAAACAGGCTATGCAAAATGCATTGGTTTTGTGAACGCAAATCAACACTAACAAGTGAGGTAATCACAACAAACTATGTACCTTATACTTCTACTATGTTAACACTAATTGCACAATTTTGAAATTTTTGGGTCCCCATACTGTCTATTGAACATTGACCTCCTATCTATTTAAAACCCCCTAATTTATGCCCTTTTAGCAAAAATATTAAGCCCACCTCCTTATTGTACTCCCCCTATTATTCGATGCCAACGAGTGTGCTTATATTTTGTGGAAGAGACACAACAGAAACACGCAATTTGTACGTTAAGCAGTACGACGAATAATAATTTAAAGATTCCAAATGGACTGATAATTACTAATTACGATAATTTCAGGTTCTTTTGTCCTAACTTTATATATATACTGTCCAAATACCACAGTTTTCAAGATCTCCATTATCATCATAACTACCAGAGCGGTTAAATTTCGTTGGGTTGCTTATATTACAAAATGGATGCCTAAAAATTACATCTAATTAACCAAACATGGTAGCTGGAAAGGCAATGACTGTTTCATTCAACTGTTAAGCTGAATTGTGCTCTTTCCTGATTATATATTGTTTATTGTATATCCTAACCATGTTCAACTGGTAGCACGGCAAGGACAGTACGACATTCGCTAAGTTCAAACATCCAGTTATCTCTTTTCAGTGCATATACTCAAGCAATGGATGAAATTTAAAGGAAAAGAGGACTGAAGGGCGGGTTGAGGGGCGGGGTGAGGGGCGGGGGGAGAACATGCACTGGGACTTTCATCAAAAATGACTCAATAATTAGGAAAACTCTCCCAGGTGGAATACCTGAGTTGTGCCAAGACTTATGTTTCCATAAGTTTTCCTTGAGCTTCGCAAAACCAAGCATGCTTTTCAGATTGTTCTGAGTCCATAGCTACCCTGTTTAAATAATTCCAAGATAAATTCTTGTAGCTGGATATTGCTGAGGAAACTGGCTGGAAATCATAGAAGGTGGCGCATTTAGGCCATTTCATTGTCCATAGATGCAGGAATATATCGCAAAGGGTCAAAACATTGGGCACTAGAAACATGCAATGTGTAACTCACTGGGATTTTGGTAGCTTCATACTTTGAGTTAAACCGTTAGACATGAAGTACATGACGTAAAGATAGCCACTACACTGAGTTTAAAAAGGAAACACTACATAGATAAAGGAAGGCAAGCTTCCGCAACACAAACTCAAAAAATAAAAACAATGGTTACACAGGGTAGATAGCCTTGGGTAAAAAATAAAACCTTCCATTAAAAACCTGAGTAGTATGTCTACTGCAGTAATTTTTCCAACTCTTCGCACAAATTTATGGCTTCTAAGGAGAAACTACTTCAAATACAAAAATTATGAAAAATATGACAACATTTTGCATCATTGTATCAAACAATGATCTACATTCAACGATGACTGCTTGTCTGTAGTAAAATCTAATCTCAAACCTAGCTATAACGAAACCCTCACCATTCCCTCTTCCAGTTCAGGAATCTAACCAATAAAAAGTACCCATAAAAGCGTGTGTACACTTATCATACACATTATACGTGACACATGCTAGTAAAAAAGCCCGGAACAAAACAGTCCACTTACTACACTTTGGTTTCGGAAGCCTCATCCAGATTGTTGTATGCGTATGATACGTCATTCGGTGACTGAGATGGAAAAACATCTGGATTCGGGTTGATTTGGACAACTTTCCGGGTTGGAGAAAGTGCATTGTCACTTTCATAATCTGATCTTGCATCGGGTACTCCTAAGGCTTTTCTGACAGGACGGATAATATTCCGACGGGTTCGTGTTATCAGCAGAGGGCTGAATTCATCGAATTCTGCTGACGACAACAAACCAACAGTACGTTCTTCATTCTCGGCCCAGTGACCGATCATGTGCTCCACAGCGTCTTGGTATTCCTTGAATAAAAGTAATTTAGAGATAACGAAATTTTCGGGATGAAAGAATTTCTTAATGGGGCCAACAAACAAAGAAGAGTGGTGTTTATCTATGAGAGTGAGAGTGGTGTTTATCAGACCTCAGGTGGCAGTCACCTTATTGCATGTCTCAACTTGAAGCATTTTAGAGGAAAGCATGTAAAAAACTGCAATAATAACAAAATTTGTACCATCGCCATGAAATTCAGAATGTCTCGCTATTTGAGTGTTATCAACTGTGAACTGTGAACTGTGAACTATGAACTATGAACATACAAAAGGTCAAAAGCGTGTTAATGGATAAGAAGCACAAATTAAGAAGCACAAATTAAGTGCCAAAGTTGGGATTCAATGACGGAATGGAAATATGAGACATTAAATCTTCAGGTAAAAGCCTAACTTACATCTGGAGTAGGATCTCTGATAAAGAATGGAATCAAATACTTTCTATCAAATCTTCTCCAACCACGCATTATACTCATGGGTGATTTGCGGTTTCGTTCTCGATACTGTGACATTTGTTTTGTTGCTCGGTGAGGTCCAACTACTTTACCCTAAAAATCAGCAATGGCAATCAGGTCAAACTAAAGCAACACAAATGGCAGCATTTATAAAAATAACTAAACCAAAAAAAATTGAGAAGAAGAACAACAATAAGAACCAATCAAATAAAAATAAAAATGAAAGCAAATAAAAAAGAAAATAGGAAATAAAAATAAAAATGAAAGCAAACAAAAAGGGAATAGGAAATAGAAATAAAAATAAAAATGAAAGCAAATAAAAAAGAAAATAGGAAATAAAAATAAAAATGAAAGCAAATAAAAAGAAAATAGGAAATAAAAATGAAAATGAAAGCAAATAAAAAAGAAAATAAGAAATGAAAATAAAAATACATAAAAATAAAATAAGACCCAATAAAATTATTAAACAGCTCAGAGTCTAGAAAAAGCAATGGTTGTGCGGCGGAGGAAGATTTTGCTTAGTTATGCCATTTTTGAAGAAGGTCTGGCAGCTTTATAAAACATCAAGTTTCAGGAAAGCTTTTAGTTATCAGACATAAGATTAAGGAAGGGTGGGTAATGGAGATGTTTGGGTTTAATGTACTAGCAAACTGTTAAGCACATGCATTAGCTTTACAATTTCACAGTATATGTGCCTTTTTACAATAATTAAAGCCAATGAAATCATGCGACTTTCTGTTGAGACCATCTTTGGGGGCCTATAATAAAGGACCACACAAATTGCAACTAGTATCTATTTTTTACAGGTTATGAATAAAGCAAGTAGTATGGAAAAGAACTTACAAGTTCCAACGATTTGCTGACAAATCCCTTTGTTTGCTTTCGAGCACTTTCAACTTTACATAGCTACAGAATGAAGGAAATATTGCATGAAATTATTAGGAGCCATTGATAATGTCGAAAGTAAAACAATTCCAAAAGAGCTTTCCATCTTTCATGTTTCGATTTTCTTTCCTTTGCTTTTTTAAAATCACAAATTGTTTTAATTTTCCTTTCTCTATTCAAGACTCTATCGCAAGCCTTTTCAATGGTGGTAAAGTCCTTCCCCTCTGCTTTGAGTGAAATAGTAATATCTTGAGCCAAACATCTGCAATGACTCATTTTGACTCATCTTTTGCACACAACCTTAATTCACTTTCAGAGCAGTATCCTACCTTCACCAATGGCAGTGTAAATCCACCCAAAACAACATTTGTAAACACAGTGATGGCAAGAGTTGTTGTCATGATCATTCTCGATGCCTTCTCGTTTGCCAAGGGAAGGTGGAGACTCTGGGCAAAGGCAACAGCACCACGCAAACCTAAAAAGAAAAAAACGTGATGGAAAAATAATACGAATTAAATAAATATAGAAACAGAAGGGCATATTTGAAAGTTGTAAGAAGATAGATAGTATGAACAAAACGCAACTCAAAATTTGGAAAATGAGAAGTTGCAGTTAAATAGTTTTTTTTAAACTTCATTCATGTATATATTGCTACTTCCATAAATCTCATTTTGTATTCGGCTGGCTTACAAATAAAAAAAAAGAATACAGTCAATATAAAATCGATATTTAGCAACTAACTACAAAGATATTAGTAGCTTAGGAGTTCTGGGTTAGAACATGGCTTACTTCTCATATAAAATATGTAGTATGTTGAGCGGATGATTATAGTAGATATCTTAGAAATAATGAAGTTTAGATCATCATTGCTGATGCCTCTTTCCATGCAAAGTTTGTTATAATAATAATAATAATAATAATAAAGCTGCTAAGGTGGCAACGAAAATGAGAACGAAAATGGCAAAAGAAATGTCAAAAACTGGAAATAACGCACAAAAATTATGAATAAGAGGCTGCAACAAAAATGAGTCAAATATAGTGTATGGAAAAGAGGCTGAGCCAAAAATGAGATGTCAGTGAAATGTTGAAGTGCTGGTTAACACTCTTAGTTTACAATACTTCAAGAATTGTAAATTCTGAAAATTTGATAAGACTGAAATGCCACGTACCGCTAAACCAAATCAGTGACAAAATCTTTAAGGATACTCTATGTTCTTTTCGCCGACAGAATATGAAGAAAAGTGACAACGGAAAGACGACGCAGGCACGTGCAGCCAAACAGGCGAGCTGAAAATGCAACAATGAAAAATGAAAATGAAAAATGAAAATGAAAAATGAAAAATGGTCTAATGTCAGCAGTTACCGCAATCAATACCTACTGTACTAAATCCACCGCGAAGGAGCTGCGCAGCCACCTAGTGCTTAGTAAGGAAAAGTACTATTAGTCATTGCAGAATATTCTAGAACTTAAATTGCGTAATGTAGTTAAATTCTCGTTGGACAAATTTATCGTATATTTACTTAGCATACCATATTTGGAAAAAGTCGGTTAAGGTAGTTAGCTATAAAGAAACCACGCGATTGCCACTCTGTCGCAAAGATACCTCCCGTAATTTGTTACGGGAAAAATAACCCCTGGTTTTAGATCACAGGTTAATTAGCATCGTGTAGAGTAGAATAAGTAAGTCAGTGTTGTGATCATGTAAAGAGAGATAGTGTGATCCATCGGGAAATTAAGTAAGCAATGTTATGTTATGTTTTCATAAAATCATAAAAGTCACAAACGGAATATTTAATTGCCTCAATCTGGCCCTTAATTACAACACACTCAGGACTTCTTGGGCAGATGTTGAAGAGTGAAGCAAGATCGCAAAACGTGTCTTTTATTGAGTCATTTCTGCATTATGCCATGAAATAAGAACCAGAAGGGAGCGAATTCCATACACCTACATGTCACTAATATTCAACAATGAAAATAAGAACTAAAGATGAGAATTATGGATTGAAGTTTGAAGATAGACAAAATAGAAGTAAATTTTCAAAAAACGACTCACCATAGCAAAAGAAATGAATCGTATATCGAATTCATGCTGGCTGCTGAAAATTGACATCCCAAGGAAAAGGAAAACCAATGTTTCTAATAGGAAGATAGAAAAGATGCACAACTGTAAATCAATTATTGAAAATTGTATGAGCTTCCACTAAACATTAGACGAGAATCTATGACTTATATAATCTGTGATTCATAATTTGTGATTTATGATTTATGACCTATGTTTTATGTCTTATGATCTGCTATTGAAACTGAAATCTTAGCACGTGCTACTCAAAAAGAAACAAACAAAATAATTTTAGCTGGCTTCTCGAATTGAAATATTATCAATGCTACTAATAACTGACCCGCCTCAAATACGCCTGCACCGCAGAGAAAGAATGCCAAATAAGCCCCACCAAAGAATAAACACCCACCCTGACATGTGACTAGCTACTTGAGATTCAATCAGTGCTTATCAGTGCTTACAGAATTACGAAAGAGAAAGTAATCATTTAACTAATGAAACATTTCATATTCTTTAACAGCATCAAAGTGTTTGTATATCTAGCATCAAAGAAATAGTCTATTAGTAGAAAGATTTGAATTGGATGACAAACTACAAGAAGAAATTTTTAAAGGCCACATTCAAACAAGAGCTCTCCGCAAGTAAGTCCCTATTGAAAAATTCAAAAGATGAATAAAACCCCAGGGGGCTAATTTGAGGGTCTACTGCAGTGGTTTTCAACCTTTTTGGTGGAGCGGAACCCCAAGGATATGTCCTAGTGGCTCGAGGAATCCCTGTTCACTTATCTGCACAGGAGAGTTAAAATATACAGTCGATCGTAGCATTTGTATAGCTTCTGGTGGAGCCCCTTGACTGTGCTGGTGGAGCCTTTGGAGTGTGCTGATGGAGCCCTTGGAGTGTGCTGATGGAGCCCTTGGAGTGTACTGGTGGAGCCCTTGGAGTGTGCTGATG
>WIPJ01000383.1:286291-318827 GCA_018155075.1 Cassiopea andromeda
GAGCCCTTGGAGCGTGCTGGCAGAGCCCTTGGAGTTTGCTGGCGGAGCCCTTGGAGTGTGCTGATGGAGCCCTTGGAGTGTGCTGATGGAGCCCTTGGAGTGTGCTGATGGAGCCCTTGGAGTGTGCTGGTGGAGCTCTAGGGTTCTGGGGAAGTCCGGTTGAAAACAACCGGTCTACAGTAAAGGATATCAAATTTATAGTTCCATTCAATGTGGAATAAGGCTTGACAAGAGAAAATTGTAAAAATATATCGAGGATCTTCTTCACATCATACCTGCGACAAGTGCAAGACACCTGAAAACTTGCTGAACAGAAATCTGACTCATTGGTGACAAGTTGAAATGAGTGTAATGAGACATTGTAATGCCGCATAACAGAATTCCCATAATTCCTAGGGAAAGAAAATCAATGCAATGAAAAAAGACATACACAGAAGGCACCTCCAAGAGACCTTACCGATTACTACTTCACACTCGAAATGCACACTGGGAGTTACTCGAAATGCACACTGGGAGTGGTAATCAATAGTCGTCAACATTGTGTAGTTTTGTCTCACTATCTCATTTGCTTTAGTCGATTTAATGCTTAACCATTGCATACAACATAGAGAAACCTAACAATATCAATGAAAAGCACATCCCTAGCCTTTTTCAACTCTTGCCCGAGGAAACTCACGTTGGAAGAAGAAAGGAAGTGTAAACGCTGCGCTGTAGAAGCACCGTTTTTGTTGATAACTGATGACAAACAATATAGACTTTGAGCTAAATATTTATTCAGACCATGGAAATGCAAAACAGTGAAGTGTAACAAAGCACTAAACTATTGCACTATTGTGTGTAGCTCACAATAAAAGAGAGCGATATTGGTAAACTATTTCAAAACCAGTAGCGGTTTCTCTAGAAAAGCAAATACTCGGGTATGTTTGCCGATTACATTTTTTTAATGAGAAAAGGTGTACACCTACAAGAAGATTTAGGCTTAAGTAAAAAAGTGATTTTCTTATTAAAAATCGTGTATTTGGCCTTTGGTTTCACTACTTTTGCCGAGAATTTGCTAACTCGATGGCACCTGGGAGCACTTTGCTCTCTTTGATATCTGCTACTGTTCAAAATCAAGGAAAATGTTGGTAAATAGCATACAAGCATAGGCTATGTAAAGACATTTCACACATAAACACGAACACAACGTATAGACGAACACGAGCACGAACACGAACAAAAACACGGGCACGAACACGAACAAAAACACGAAAACGAACGCACATCCTTCAAACAAGTAAAAACACACATGCAGGTGGAAACGTAATCGAACACGAGCATGAACACAAAATATACACGAACACGAGCATGAACAAAAACACGAACACGAGCACGAACAAAAAACGAACACGAGCACGAACAAAAAACGAACACGAGCACGAACAAAAACACGAACACGAACACATATCCTTACCTGACAGCTCCAACCCTTCGCAGAGGCCATACGGCATGTAGGCAAATATAATCATAGTTGCAATTTCTAGTGATGGGTGTCCTTTGAAATTGCAATGCTTAAAAACCTGACAAAAAGACAAACAAAACAAGTCAACGAAGTATTTTCCAAAAGCATTTTACGGTAGCAACAAAGTTCATGTTCTCAAAATACAGAAATAAATGGCAACCAAGTGAACTTTCCAATTTCTGAACTTATCCCTGCTCGTGAGGTACAGAGTCTCAAAAACTAATTATACTTTACGATTTTTAATGAGAAAACGAGAGCGTAAGAGTTCGACCGTCTAAATCCAAGGTCATTGCGAAAATACATGAAAGGCAAAAGCCGCGTATGTTGACCATTACTATACGTAAATCATATGCCGCTTGTGATAAAGTTCACATCAACAGTTTTAAACACAAAATTTGCATCAAACTCAGGAAATAAGCTCCTTACAAAGGCACTGAGGAGTCCAAATGCAACACCAATTAAAGCAGATAGGAACAGCATCATGCAAAATTTTGACGCAGCATTCCCAGCAATTGTACTGTACACTACATCACCTGACTCCATCGATCTTGCTGTGGCAACAAGTGTCCTTAAAACGAAAATTTATGTCAAAGCTGCTTCACTGAATTTGCAATAATAATGGTGGCTACATAATGAAGAGAATAATGAACAGAAATCTTTGCAGCAAAAGGTCAATTGGCCTAAGGAAAATATCAAAGGTTTGGCAGAAATATCAAGGCGCAAACTATGCTGATATAAGCCTAAGATATAAATACTACTTTTGAACAAAATACCGGAGTGATGGCCAAGTGGTAGAGCGTCTGCCTCGCAACCGGTAGGTCATGGGTTCGAGCCCCAGCCGAGTCATACCAAAGATTTTTAAAATGTTACTCACTGCCTTCTCATCTGGACACATGACAATGGAGTGGGAACGTTAAACTCGCAGAGCTACCAGTGGACCAGCCCCTCTGTAGCTTTCACTGCATTCGCAGACGCGTGGCCTAGGGCTATAGACACGGAGATAGGTGCCGCCCTATGCGACATGGCGCGGGAAAGCACTTTTTTTAAATAAAATATAATACAAGGCCATTTGAAGTTGAAATTGAAATAATGACCAAAATGCGGAGATAAATGTTTTTTATAGGAAAAAGGATATGAGAAAATGAGGCTAAAATTGCCAAAGTCTTAAGAAAATCTTGAGCAAATCACAAGGCTCGATGTCCAAAGATCAGTCTCTTTGATAGCCAAAAATCGATACTACGTCATTGTTACGTTCAATATGTTGAAGATAGAATTCAAATTCAAGTATACAAAATTAGCAAAAAAAAGGATAACCAATTTTATTTCATTTACTCCAGTAAATGATAGGAAAATTTCAAGAAAATCTCAGGCTCAATTTCAAGAAAAGCTAAAGATGTTGACTCTCTAAAAAAATGATGGTTTCTTTTAAAAAACGCGTACCAATTGCTACTCATGAGATAATAAAGGTATTTTCAAGAAAAGCTTTAGTGCTGAAGTAAATCTATATAATCCGCAACATATCTCCACGAATACACAATTCTTTTTTTCTTTTTGAAAATGATGGGAGTACAGTCTTCCATTTCTCATAAACATTCCTTCAATACAAAAACCTCAGAATTTTTCTTTATCTCTAAAATTATTGCAACTGGTAGTACCATATTCCTTGTATCTTAGCATTTAAGGTTCTCGTAATTCATAAGAAACAATCAATAATTCTTTAATAGTCTTTTGGTACTACAGAACTTTACTTAAACCGCTTTTTGTGCTATAGTAATAATTCTTTGTCAGACTTCTCGTGAACAAATTGTTACGAGGGCGGCAAATCGCCCACGCAAATCCCTAAGGAGGGCGATTGGGCGATAAAAGCTGCTTCTGCTTTGTAGGCATCCTCAGAAGCGTCAAGAACATTTGAGCTATGGGTCTGGTACCAAAATGAGTAATAATTTTAAATGGCCAAACCAGGTTTTTGTGAAGGTGGTCAGTCGCCTGTGTAAATAGGTCTGTGAGGGCGTTTCTGTGGGCGAGGGCGATCGCCCGTATAAAACAAAAAGGTCTGTCCTTTGCGCATGCAGAATACATGTAGAGATTTCGAAGGCTATCAAAGCTACAATTCCTATCAAGGTGAACATGTACTTACAATGTTAACACAATTGATACAGCATCATTCAAGACACTCTCACCAAAGACAATTGCATACAAATCCTGATCAACATTCATTGTCTGAAACAATGCTAAAGTGCACACAGGATCTGTGGCTGAGATCAGTGATCCAAATGAAAAGCTATAAAAATTTGGAATATGAGATATGGTTAATTATAAGGGCACATTGAAAAACCAAGTTACCAAATAAAAAAAATGAAAGTGCAGGCTTCCCACTCTAAATTTATCATTTTAAAAATGAGTTTATGACAATTTATGCTGAATCTTTAGGACATTTTAGGATATTATTAAGTGATTCTTATGACATTTTATGACTCAATTCACATCATCAATTGGTCATTTGAAATCCTGTCCTGACAAATATGGTAAAATTCAACTTCCTGTGTGAGATTTCATAGTAAAGATGCCTTTACAAAACAACTAAATACTTGAGTGCTAATCTCAAATACCTCATCTTTATTTTTTAAAAAGTCACAGTCGAGGCATCAATTATTTGCAAAAGGACTAATGAAACAACCATGCCACCACTCATGAGAAAGATTTTGTTATGCAAACGTTTATGGCACTTTATGACATTTGATCATTTTTCATGACATTTTATCACAAAATGTCAAAAATTCAATTTTTATGACATTTTATGATTTTATGACAGAGTGGGAGGCCTGAGAGTGCCAAAGTACATTGCTTAAGCTGTGAATAATAAAAAGTTCATAACTTTTTGATCAGGGTATGGTATTTTACATCACGAGATAGTCTTAGAAAGCTCAAAATATAATAAGAAAATATAACAAATTGGCCATTGCTTTGCTCATAAGAGAATAAGCATATTTTCCAATAGTGAAATAACAATAAAAAATACTGTAATTTGTGCTAAAAAAACAAGGAAAACTTGGAAATTATGTTTTAATGACTTCTAGGCAACATCTATTTGGATTTTGAAATAATCAAAGAAATTGGGGATAGACAGAGGATCACACACAGCACCATGCTTGGATATCAAAGAAATGGAGCAAAACTGATCAATTGCTGTAGTAACAACCTATTCAATTTACATGGAAGTGGATGATGTAAGCAAATATAGAAAACTCTATTCTAGACTGCTTCCTTGATTCAAACTGTTGTAGGCCAAACCAATGAAAGTCACTAGTAAAAATATAAAATAATTCCTTAGAGAATAGAACAAACTTACGCCTCCATGAAGCCAAGCTTATATGCAAAACCTTGCTAAAAGATCAAAGAAACAGATGGTAAAATAGTAAAGCACTACAGAAAGAATATAAGAAAAGATAAAGAACAAATGAATTTTACATGCAGCATCACAGAAATATTTAAGTGGATAATCATATTATTTTGTAAATTGTACATTATACAAACAGCAATAAATTGCAGCTTTATGTCTCAATAAATCTCATTAAATTAGGCTACTTTGCAGTGGCCATCAGGCTTACTATAAATATGGTGTAACAGAATACAATGAGTTGCAAATTTAAGGGAGAAGAACTACGAAAATCCAACAGCATGCATCTCAGAAACTTGGCTTTCTTTCTTGAACCCGTGGCTATTTCTCACCTTCTCAACTACTAACTATATACAAATCCCAGATTCGTCCTCCTCTGGAGCACTGCTCTCATATCTGGGGTGGTGCCCCTAAATCTTCTCTCCATCTTCTTGACAGAGTCCAGTCTAAAGCTTTCCGTCTCATCAACAATCCAAACCTCACTAATTCTCTACAGTCTCTCTCCCATCGTCGTCTTGCTGCAGATCTTTCCATTTTCTACCGCTATTTTCACAGACATTTCTCTTAGGAAATCATAGAATACATTTGGATCTGTCTGTCATAGTGACAAAAGACTAGGTACATGTGATAGCAATGTTGATGTTTTTGAACAAGAAAATAATAATAATGAATAACAACTTACAAGTCCTAGAAAATACATTGTACAACCAACTAACACAGCTGAAAGTAATGTCCCAAGTAATGCATATGTAAGAATTGCTCCAATGTTGCTAAAGAAATCTCCCTGTCAAGACACAGATATGAAATGAGAAGAGTTAAAGACAAAAATTATTTGTCAATAACACAATTCCACAAATTTAGCCTGTTTATTGATAGATAAACAAAAGATGATGTTTGGTAGTTGCTTTTGAAGTAAATAAACTAAACAGAATAGCTAATTATGAAATTTGCTTACCTTTTGCAAAGTGTAACCAGATTCAAAAATAATTGGTGGAAGGAGGATTATGAAAAATGTATCAGGTCGGAAGTATTGAAGGTCCTAGAGACAAAAGCAAGTTCTATCAGGTAGAAAGAAATAAACAATTACACATCCTGTCTAAATACAAAATGATAACACTTTAAAAAAAATTTTTGCAAGATGAACTCATGTAGTTTTTTTCCTCTCTGATGACCTGATATTTGCAATTAAATCTAAAAAAGAAATTGTTGTAGGACACATTCGACCTGCAAAATGATTCCATCTCTAAATCTCATGTCAACAAATGTTGACTAATTTCTAATGGATCACTTGATTTACTTATAGTTCTTGTTAGCAAGGAAATAACAGTAAGGTGATGGATCCCCAAGTACAATCCTGGTTTTCTCTCATTAATACCATACTCCAACAAAATCCTATCCTTTGTACATCCTTGGTCTATATCACAAAAACAGTGCAGAAAACTAGCAGTTACCCTCCATTCTTTCATGCCAACCCCAAGAGATCCAAGAACATATTTGATTAAAACTCCACAAACTGCACCTGAAAGAAAACAGAAAATTAAACCTAAGTTCTAACAAGCCAGCTACCAATCATTGTAGCTTATCAAATTTCTTAAAGATTTCTTTGCTACTACTGACACATTCCATTACAATGCTCAGCAGCTATGAACATTCATATGTATATAAGCCTCCATTTGTTGAAGCTGGACAAGGAAGGGCTAGGGATGAAACTTAAGTGGCGTATGGGGGTGGCTCATCCCCAACCATGAAATTTTGCTATTTTGCAGGGCAAAAATAGTAGTACAATACTTTTTCCAGGGAAACTTACTGGACCTAGTGTAATATGACCAACTACTGTTACTAGAAAAAAGGTTACAGAAAACATTGCAACCAACTTGTTGAATATAGATCTCTTTTTCACAGGAAAAACCTTTGACACACTCAACAATACATAGAAAATACATCCATTGCCTGGGCTTTAAAGTTAGTTGCTTCCTTTGTGACTAACTTCAAGGCTGAAAGTCTTCTTTTCCAAGAATTGATTAAAATAAGGAGTTCTAAACAAGCTTCCTCTAAAATAGATTAATTTTAGGAGTTTTTAAATGCCTTTAAAATGTAACTTAAATCTAAAGAGCCTTAAGGAGTTTAAAGAGTAGCAGGAACCCTGTAACCAGGGGTGATTTCTAGGGGGCTCAGGGGGGCAGAGCCCCCTTGTTAAAATTTCAGCTCAGTTTTGGGGGGCTCAGCCCCCTAGAATTCTTGCATTGGCTTAGCTTTTCAGAGTATATTGGCCTTGCTTCCAAAGTGCTATGATCAATTGTGCCCTGCTATATGGTTATTGACGCATCTCTTATTGTGGATTATAGTATATAAGTATTAAGCTAAATTATCATGTCTCCATCTTTGAAAATATAGGCGTGGTTGTAGCTGGGCCACACCCAAACTATGGGTGTGGTTTTGCCTGGAGCCCCCCTTGTTAAAATTTGTAGATATCACCACTGCCTGTAACCTGCTCTTCACTTTTTTTAAGCCAATCCAAAGGATCCAGTACACTAAAATTTTCTCACTTAGCTCACAATCAGCACTGTGGCAGTGCTTAACCCCTTGTAGTTCTTTCTTGGTGTCACCTATGCTTTGTGAATATATAGCTAATATAATGTATCATTAGAAGCACCAAAAATGATTACATAAGAATTCCTTTCAATTCTTCTTACTTTTCAATCGCTATTTGGGAATGTACAAAACTCAAACTAGTCACTCATCACCCATAGGTGCTATCATAATTCTGTCATCTAAACTATGAACTTTGATGAAGGAAAACTTTAGTAATATGATGGCAAAAGAAAGAGATGTATTCTTTAATTCATGAATGGCATAATGCCAGGAACTCTTTCAAGTACCAAGCAAGTGGGTCAGCAAAAGCAAAAGCTCACCACTCCACTACTAAATCTCACCTACTTTTTGCCATTTCTTTTTTTATGATATTTTAGCATTAATTTTCTTTATTTGCTAACCACCAAAACACACCAAAGACTTCAGCTTCTAGTTAGGAGACATACTTAAGAGACTACATGCAAAATCATTTCAAACTTTACCTAGGACCATTATTGCAAGTGCTTCTGGAACAAAATGGACTTTCTTGTTGATGAAGAATGTTATAACCAAGATACAGATAACTAAAATAAAAAAATACACATAAAAAATATTTTCACAGTTACAAAGCCATGTGACAAGAGAAGTTTCTCCTGAAGATTTTCGTCAAAAGCAATCTAGGTTCTTTCTAACTGGAAGTAGGTTCAAGCTCTATTGCTGTTTTCATTTTCACTATCACAACTTTCTTGTACATGCCCAATATAAAAAATCAGGCATTTATTGAATTTGGAGTAAAGATGGAAGATTACATAAGAGATTGTAAATGGCGTTTTGCAAATGAATTCTCTAAAATCATATACTAAGAGCTCAAAATTAAGAGCTCAAAAAGCCATTTGTAGTTGACCATTTGTAGTCATTCAAAAAATTTGGTGCAATTAATCAATTACTATTCTAGGAGGACAAAGTATTACAACACTTCTGAATGCAATAAATGGCGGGTGACACCAATTAATTTTATTGTTGTCTGATTAACCTGTGTTTTATCAGCCAATGGGCACACAAATAAGAATACTAACTCAATGAAGCTGTGCCTCAAAAATAACATTTGTGACTTCCAAAGTTCTAAATTTAAAAATTGAAGCAACTTTTAAATCAAATCAATATTTTTTGGAGTAGCTTCTTGCTGTAACAGTGGTCACAAGTTGCTTTGGAATGGATGCATAACATTGTTCTATGAAAAATGATGGGATTTTTCTCCATTCTTCAAAAACTCTTTGAATAAGTTGTTGCTTGGGCCTAGTAGGGCAGTACACCAGCATTCATGTGGCCTCATGTGCAAAAGAACACTTTCAATTCTTTTCAAGATGGGGCTCTGTGCTGGGCATGGAAGGGTACAGATCTTTATAAGTATCATAATCTGATGATTACATATACTCAGGTAAAATATCATAATCTGATGATAACGGATACTCAGGTAGAATATTGCTGGAGCAGAATAGTGAGTCTGCCCAAGGAGGGCTTATCCTAAATATATACATCAAGTGGTGTAAATATTTGGAATAAGCCTTTCCCCCTCAATCAAGCATAATGAAAAATAATCCTTGTATGGATAAAGAAATGGTCAAAAATAAACCAAATGCTGCAAATTACATACAGAGTATCAGCAAAACAGCAAAGAAAGTCATGCACTGGTTTGCGATGCTCTTTGCCACATTGTCCTCTATAACAGTGTGGTGTTTTGTTGGTTCTACCGTTGACTTTGAATACGAGTAATTTGTTTTCAAACTTGTGTAGCTTGTTGGCAATGCAGTCATTTTTCCACTGGAATGAAATGCATTTCAAATGAGGGCTCAAAACCAGCAATGTGCATGAAAATTGAAATTAATTTTTTCAAGGGGTTATGATGAGAGCAAGAATAACATAAAAATTGGGGAAACTGATGGCATATGTTGTTAAAACTAGTGGAAAAAGCAAAAACTGTGGAAAATATGCTCCTGCTGTGAACTTCACCAAGATAGTTAATTGGCTTATAGATCAGTAGTTTTCTCTAGCCCTTCCTCACCAATGTAAGAGCCATATGAAACCAGGCAAAGTCGCTAGGGATGATATCTAAGGAGGCTCGGGGGGCAGAGCTCCCCTTGTTAAAATTCTTATTCAATTTGGGGGTCCAGTCCCCTGCATTTCTGTATTCACCTTGCTTTTCAAAGTGCATTAGCCTTGCTTCCAATGTTTTGTAATGCATTACTATGCTACATGGCTATTGAGATCTCTCTAGCTGTGGACTATATCATATCATAATTGGACTATAATATCATATCTCCATCTTTACAAATATGGGCATAGCTGTAAATAGGCCATACCCCCTTACTGACACTGCACCTAGAGCCACCTTACTAAAACCTTTAGAAATCACACCCTTGTTGGTCACTCCTGTGCTAGTACCATGGCTGATGCAGAAACGAGCAAAATAAAATGTGTATGAGAAATTAGTACCCCAAAACAACAAAATCTATTTTTATGTAGAAAACCTGGGACACAAAGGTTGCAAACCAAAATTATAACTGGAATTTCTGAAATATCTTTGCATTTTGGTAGTTTCATACCTTTCATGAGTTCAGTAAAACTACAATTTATTGACACAGATAAACTCCAAAAACTTGAATCTAAAAAGTTTGTTAACCCTTGGCAACCTCCATGGCAACATAACTTTGTTTGCTCACATCTATAGTATATACTTACTCCACTCTGCTAAATAACATACCATGCTGTAACACATCAAGAAATATTCAAATAACTAATTATAAATATATAATTGTTGATGAAACCCAAAATTTACCTTGAAGCAGAAATGCAGCAGCAGACTACATAACCAAATGCAATGAGTGAGACATGAAACTTCAGGTTCATAAGCAGATTTTGGATCTTCATGGCGCTACTGTTTCATGAAACTCTAGGAAAAAATCACTTTTTCATAAAAAGAACTTTAAGATTCTGGAATAAGGGACAGAAGTTGCTTTGACATTGTGGTGGCTTTCAGAGCTTCCAATAATGTTTAGAGTAAGCAGCTCATCATAAGTAGCAGGGGACTATGTCCAATGGAGGGAATTTTCAGTTAAAGCAGTCAGCAGTTTATACAGGAGTAGCCAGCAAAAAATCACTGGTAGCTGCCTTCTTTTGAAAGCTCTGGGCTTCTACAGTACTATTTTCTCAGTTCAAAGCCACAATTTCTAACAGAGTATTTCAAACCAAGAGATTCTATAACAACCAAGTAATTTTAAGTATAGCCTATACTCAAAAGTACTAGGTTTTATAGTCTCTTAGTATTAAATATTCTGTTGAACAATTAAACACTGTTTTATAAAAATAAAGTTTATAAAAATATCAATGCTTAAATATACTGAAATTCGACAATTATGAACACAAAACCTTAGCTTCATCAAGATTTTGATTTTTTGCTTATTCGTTGACAATATTTACACTACAGATACCAAATTTGTTTTTCTGTTGTGCTCTCACTTACATCTGTGCTACACTTTTTGCTACTCAAGAATGTAATAATAATTTTAGGCTCAAGATGAAACAAAAATATTAAGAAAAACTCTAATTTTTTGCTTGTTTCAACCTTGTCCCTGGGCATCATACATTAGCAAAAGGTACATTAAATGGATATTAAAATGATTAACAAGAATCTTCAAACATTAATTAATTTGCTTGTACTTCCAGTGTATCCTATGTCTTGCAAACAGTTCCAGTAACGCCGTTACATACGGTGGAATAGAAAATTTGGGTAAAGGACTATAAAGGACCTGTTTGTGTAGAACCTGAAAGGGTCAGCCCTTCGTGGGTCACGAGAAATTTCTTCAACTATTGCACAAGTAAAACTTTCAAAGTAACCAAGAGAACGCTCTCATTCACTGTCATGGACATTAATCTTTAACAGAAAACCTATGAACCTTTGGAAACTGACCCATAAATGAGGGAACTACAAAGAGAATCTAATTGTGCTTTCACAACGTAAACTTAATCAGAAAATGCGCAGATGTGTGAAGAAGCTACAGCAAGTGGTCTGGCTTTCATCAAAACAAGCAACCCCAAATGAACCCTTCAGAGCGGTCAACTAAGTAAAAGTGTTTGGCTTCAAAGACAGCTGTTTTATATCAAAGTACTGTTTGCAGCTACAAACCGTTCTTTTCACGGCAATACAAAACAGCAACACTTTTCCTTCATCGGTCAAATCAATTTTCACTTCCATGGCAGTGTTCCTGACCACATTGCGGAAATACGGGTAAACTAAAATCTATTATCAAGCAACTTACCTGACAATATAGGCCACGGCTAATCCTTCCCTCTAACGTCGTTCTTCGCGCCAAGCTGTTGAACGAAAACTCTACGTCTGCTAAAACTAATCCCACATTGAGATCATTACAGCAAATGTATGAACTTGTGACTGGCCATGGGCCACGGGATGGGAAGTGACTGTCTCCTGCTGTGATATGTCAACAGTCCAGCTTTGATGTTCTGTTTTGAAAGGAAAAACTTTGACTTGCCTATCACTCCTAATTACTGCACACAGGAAAATAACTGAAATACCAGTGAAACCAATAATGCTGTTTTGGTATAGCAATATGCCTAGATACTTCTCCTTATGAGGCGTTTTGTAACAATTTGACTAACAAAAAATGATCATGATCAGCTTTGTTGTAGTTTGGTACATAACTGGGGGCATCAAGCCCCACTTCCCACTCCCCCATATAAACGTTGCTGTTTGGCTGATCAAACTCCCCTTACAATTAGCAGATAATTTTTAATGAACTAGCTTTCCAAATGATCTAATTTTCACTTCATTCCAAATCTCACAATGCGGAATTATCAACAATTCTAGAACTGATAAATCTATCTTATTGTATGTTATTGCACGGTCAATTGGATCACGTTTTCGACACTTCTGTTCGCTTTTTAAAGCAAAAAGCAGGCACATAGTGCTTAGAACATTCAATTTTATGTGTTTATCAGGGATGTAGTGCTAACTTCTAGCAACGAGGGCTCAAAACAGAATATTGGAGACGATGCCCTTCAGTCTCATACCAAATACACATTTTATTTTAACAGAGTAGTTCATAAAAAAGTAGGACTCAGCTGCAGGGCCGTGGCTAGAGATGGAAGGGTGGGGGGGTGTTGCTATTAATTTTGCCGACAGACGGGCGTGGTTTTGGGTGTGGCTTTTTCTTGATTCGTTTTCTTTTCTTACAGCCACTCCCAGCTCTAGCGCTCATCGTGGTACACTGAAACCATTTCATGTGGTCAAAAGGAACGTGTGCTCGCTTATATTTAGCTATTTCCGATCGTTATGGATACTGTGAATTATGCTTTAAAAACCCATCAGAAATAAAAAGTAAAGTGAAATGATGAAAGCTCTGAGGCTACATTTCCTGATGAGAGAGCACATTTCCTGTAAAGCTTAAGTCAGGGAATGTTATTGAGAAATCAATTTTAGCTATCGTCTTCTTGCGACAATATTGATTTTCTGAAAATTGCCGACAACACCTTAATCCTTAGTAACTTTGCCGACAAGCTCGACGCCTGGGGGGGTGTTACACCCCCCCACACCCCACTGTAGCCACGGCCCTGCTCAGCTGCTTAAAAAGTTCAGAAAGTTCAGTACTAGATTCTTGAGACTCACGAAAGCTACTTAGTGTCTATGGAGTTAAAATGTCATGCATGTGATGTTGGGTTTTGTTTTATTTACTAAGATATATCATCATTTCAAGAGTGCATAGAACACTTTCTCTTTCCAGTAATTGCAAGTGTAAAGCATTGGAACTCAAAAATTCTTACTGAGAAAGTCTTAAGAGAGTTTGATGCTGGAATTGTGAAAAGTTAAGAAAGTTCAAACACTGCGCGAAGAAAAGATTTCTTATAAATATAACGTTAAACTCAAACTCATTCCTCGATATTGCCCTGAACGCCAAATTTGATCTAGGCTGTGACATTTTGCTGTATTGTGAGCAAATATTTAAATGAGTTTGCATATCTTGAGAAAAGTTCAATATTTCAATATATAAGTATTCAAAGCGGTGTTGTGCCCTCAAAACCATCCCTGAATATCTTTTGATATGTGTAATGTTATAAATAGTAAGGCTTGCCCAGGGACGATAATTATCGGGGATATGAGGGTAGCTCACCCTCAAACGTTGAAAATTTGCTGTTTCGTAGGCAAAACGGTAGTACAATGTACTTCTGCCGGGCAACTTACTGGAACCAGGACCATTGGTGAACTACTGTTACTACAAAAAAAATAGTCACAGACAGAAAATGTTTACAGGGCAACCCCTGACAACCCCCCAAAATTTGCTGAATTTACGTCCCTGGGCGTGCCTGAATTAACTCAGGGCAAGGGGTAGCTGTCGCTTGTGGGGCACCAAACAGAGAATTCAGAAAATCTTACATTTGAGTTACAAAGGTGCTTTTAACTAAAGTAGCAGTGCTAAAATAATGCCAAAAAATGACCGTGCTGTAAGATAAGTAATCAACTAGTGTCAAATAAAGCTGTTACATATCGAAGCATCTAACATAAAAAAACTAATGTTCTCGAAAAAACAATATAATGAAAAGGGCATTCTTGTCCCCTTGCCTCTCCTTCCTTGTCCCGGCACCCATGTAGATAGCGCTTTAGTAGTTCTCTTCTAGTTTAGTCTTTGAAAATTTGCTTTGCTGAAGGGTGATCGTGCAAATATATAATGGCGTCACCCTTTTTAGCATCAGCTGGTGATGATGCCTGTGTAGGTTTGGCCAATGGCAGCACCACGATGGGGCATGGGACATATCTGTCCTTCCCACTTCTTTTCAGCATTGATGTTCTAGTTCATCCAAACTCAAGGAGAAAATGTTAGGGTTGGAGTTAGTGAGCTCTAGCAACATTGGGAAATAGGTGTTGAGAGTGTGCATCTGTGTCTCTCAGGGGGCGCAGGATGTGTGCAGTTTGGTAAGTACACGTGCCTCGTTGCCGTGTGATGTGCTCCTGTCAGATTGGCATTCTCTGCGCAAGCCCGTAGTTCAGATATAGATATAGCCGTAGGGTAAGTTGAGTTAGTTGATTATTGCGTTCAAGATATTTAGAGTATACGTTTCAAAGTTGTTCTTCACAAAATGGTTTCAATTACAAATGGAGTATTTTCTCGTGTGAATTCTTTGTCCAGCCCAAGACACAATAATAGGTGTGGCAGACGAATGGCGTGGTAAATAAAAGATGTGGCCCGTTAAGTTCCCAGTCTGTGATAGCTGATGCAGCCCCTAGACTCAGCGGAAATAGAAACTATTTCACACAACTTAGATTGTTAAAAAACACATCCGTGAGAAAGTACTTGATTAATTGTCTAGTCTAGCATCCAATCTCAACTTACTCAGCCTGCTGGTAGTTTGATTCCTTTTCTCTACATGAAATATACTTGGTTGAATCATTATTCCATAGCACGAAGATTAAATAGTTAATAATAAAGATAACAGGATGTATGAGCTAATATGATTTCAAAATGAAGCATACAATTTCAAAGGAAAATTTATCTTCTAGAACAACAGTTCCATAAGTAATTGTCTTTTTCATGTGAAAAGTTTCTTAGCACTATTGCTTGCTATAGGAAACATTGCCGTTTGGGGGCTATGGCCCCCCGACCCCCTTGGCTAGAGATGTTATCATGCCGGTGTATGCAACATTGTTAATATTTGTATTTGGTGAAATTTTATTACGATAAATTCAAGCAACCATTTAGTAAACTTCAATTTAAAAAAGTATGCTGTAGATGGGGGAGTCATGCAAAGTAATTTGGAGATTTTGGAACCCACTGTTCTGGAAGAGCTTTAGCGACGAACGAAGAGATTATTTACAGGGTCCATACCCAATGCAAAAATTCCCTGATTATTCCTTGACTTTCCATGACTGATATTCAAAACAGCCAATTATTCCCAGACTCTATTTTCGCACATTTACTAAAGGAAGTAGAGAACATAGAGCCAGGTAATGCACGTACATTTGCTATTTCACAATGCTAAACGATGAAGTTCACATTTACTGACAATAATTAGAGCAACGACTTTGAGATCAACGGTTGATCATCAGCCATGTCAATAGTTAATGAAAATAATATACTGACTAAATAATTTCCTTTCTCTAAATTCTCCCTGACTTGCTTAAAAAGTATAGAAAATTCCCTGAGTATTCCAGGATTTTTCTTGAATTTTTGTAAAAATAGTCTACTTTACAGGTTTTCCAGGCTCAGTATGAACCCTGTTTTAATTCCAGGTTTCTTCCTGAATGTTTGTCAAAATAGTCTACTTTAAAGGTTTTCCAGGTTCAGTATGAACCCTGTTTTAATTCTAGGTTTCTTCCTGAATGTTTGTCAAAATAGTCTACTTTACAGGTTTTCCAGGCTCAGTATGAACCCTGTTTTAATTCCAGGTTTCTTCCTGAATGTTTGTCAAAATAGTCTACGTTCCAGGTTTTCCAGGTTCAGTATGAACCCTGTTTTAATTCTAGGTTTCTTCCTGAATGTTTGTCAAAATAGTCTACTTTACAGGTTTTCCAGGTTCAGTATGAACCCTGTTTTAATTCCAGGTTTCTTCCTGAATGTTTGTCAAAATAGTCTACGTTCCAGGTTTTCCAGGTTCAGTATGAACCCTGTTTTAATTACATTTGTTTTACTCCATGCCGGCAACACTCACTTCATGGCAATATAGTACAAAGCAGCTGTAGGGGTTTGGCAGTCCCCAGTAGTACTAATCATCCGCAAGCCATGAATATAGGAAATGGCTTGATTAGACCTTATTGAATCAAGAATTAACTTTTACAAATGTTGTTTTGACTGATAATTTAAATGTGATAAAAATGATATATACAATAATACTAAATTTAAGTCTATGGTACTGTAAGCAGTAGCAATTTGCTCTCAATACTTGATAAGTATTTTAAATGTTGCCCCCAAAGTAGACCAATAACAAATGGATAAAAGCTTTCATATTCATACGGTTTGATGATGGAAAACTGTGGAGTAGTCTAGCTCTATACGGTGTTGTACTTCAACATAATTTGGTTATTACGTACATCTTTGGTTAGTTAGTTAGTCAAGGCTGGCGAAAGTAATGTTAAAGTAAAAGGTAAAGGTAGTCCCATATACTTTCATACGTAGGGGAGTGCCTGTTAGAGAGGACACTTATCCTGAGCCATCGGCATATGAGGTAGGGTGGCAAGTTCCTTTCCTCGTCGCCTTTATCTCCTAAGTGTTGCCACCAGGTTACACACTTTTTTATGAGAATACCTAATTTCTCACCGAGCCTCAATATTTTAAAATTTTTTCAGTTATCAGCCTTAACTTATTTTTAAGTTATTCTTAAATACACATTTTTTTGTAAGAAAAAATCTTATAAGAAAATGAGGCTCAAATCGTCAAAATCTTAAGAAAATCGTAAGAAAATCACGAGGCTCAAATTTCCAAAATTAAGTGTTTTTATAGGCAAAAAATCGGTATTTCGTCGTTATTGCATTTAAAATGTTAAAGATGAAATTCAAATTCATGTATGCAATATTAAGGAAAGTGTAAACCACTCTAGCCAGTTTATTTCAGTAAAAGTTAAGAAAAATTTAAGAAAATCTCAGGCTCAATTTCGGGAAAAGTTAAGAAAATTGAGGCTCAAGTAAAATAATGATTTTGTTATAAAAAGAAGACGTATGGAAGATGTAACTACACCTGAAAATGAAAGATTGTATTCAAATCTTAAATGATGTCTTGTTTAATCGTAAAGCAAATCAAAAGAGGAACAGAATAACAAATATCGTACCGATATTGAAAAATTTAATCTACAAGCAGTACTGTAAGTCAAATACACAAAAATTCCAAGTCTTGATGAAACTCGAGCCTTGTACTATTCTTAAAGTATTCTTAAATTTCAGAGCTTCTGAGCCCTGAAATTCTACCTCAAGGCCTAGTTCTAAAAGGTCCTTATTTGTAGACCTCAAAACAGCAGATTGTAGTACCAAAAGTTCCTTAATAGTTCCTTAATTTTCAAATGCCATAAAAATAGTACAGAAACAGGAAAAACATAAAATTTTGAATTTTGCCTTTACTTGTGACTAGAACTGAGGAGCAAAAAAACAAAGAAGGTAGGAACAAAATCTTACAAATTCAAAAGTGAAACGTTAATCAATGAATATCATGCCTATTCAATTAATGTCATCCAATGTAATATAATCTTTCCGTGAATCTTCATACATAACTCGATATTCAGCTAGCTTGATGCTGTCCCACATTATTTCAACTGTATGCCAATCTTTTTTAGTTCTTGATGCTTGCAGTTATAAAAATCTTTCAAATCGAAAAGTTCCTTCGGGATTTCCTTTTTAGAAGTATAAGTTCCTTAAATATTTCGGCCTTCTACATGTAAACTTCTTTATAAATAGGTTCCTTGTAAAAAGTGTGTATTCTTATAAATTTTAGTCTTATAAAAAAGGTGCGTATTTCAGGTAAGTGTCAAGTATGCAGCTGAAGGTATGGTCTTGACGGTGCAAAGCCTAACTGCACCAAAAAGTTGATCTTAGTGTTTAGCCTCGAGATTCATGATTTTATAGAGCAACAAAATCACGTCAGAACTTTTAATAGGTCACTAGCAACCACGCCTATGATCGGGAGAGGACAAGAAAATAATTCACAGATGAAATTGAATAAATATTTTAGATGCATATTCTATATAATTGATAAATCAGGTATCTACTATAATATCTTGGAAATTTGCAATGAATTTCAATACAAAATATAAGTAGGATAAGTACATACATATCTTAACCTTGAAGATTATGAATTCAACAAATACACGCATTTCGAAGTCTTCTACTTATAAATCAGCTATCTTTGAGGGCTGTGCTTTGAATGGTGAAAAGCGACATTTATGTGTCCATATTTTGAGAGGGTGCGAATGGTTGGAGTTTATCTAATAAAGTACTCCGGAGTGTGGTTTTCAGATGAATCGTCACAGACGAAACCATGGGCGTAGGGGGACTTCACATGGGCGTGGGGGGATTTCACATGGGCGTAGGGGGACTTCAAATTTAGAGGGGGTGTAAATTGTTTGTCCAAAAGATCAAAAAGATCTGGAGAGCAGTCAGAAAAGTTGCCCGAATCTCCTATTGGCTTTTCAGAAAAGTTATCCGAATAAAACAGATTTCTGCCAAACTGAGTAGGCTGCAGACCCCTAACGCTTATGGATTAAACAAAACTCGACACCTTGCATCAATATATTAATTAGGAAGCCCATCATGAATCATACTGACGTAACAAGGACCCAGTTTTCGTCTCATACAGGGCTTTGTGGACAACTGTTCGTATGGGATGCTTACAGTATGATTTCGATTGCAGCTCGTACTTGAACTATCCGAGAAGAACGATTGCCTGAAGGGGGACGAGGTTACCTTTGAATATTAGCATACAATAGGAAAAGGATTCAGTATTAAGGGGTGGTTCAATTAATGATCCTTGCTTTTTAACTGTAGAAATCAAACTATATTCATTTAAGAGTTCCCCAATCAACAAATGATATCGAATGAATTCATCGTTTTGCATTTTGAAAACTCAGAAGGTTGTTACAGTGCTTTACTCACATACGCAATTGGAGAAGAAGATGGCACGAAATACAAACAGAGATGGTGTAATGAAGTACTAGACAGAAGGAATGAGAGGTAACTGTGAGCATAAACACGCCGTAGATAGTCTGATAATACAATGTATACAATTAATGCATGATAATGCGAAATCGCGAATTAATATCTAATTATATCTTTCACAGCATATGCATTGAAAATTTTTTAGTTCTAATGCTACTTGTTACATAAATTTAGAAAAATACCTTTTTAGATAATATCTAAAAATTAATTAATTTTTTTCTAAAATTAAATTCTTTATACAGAATGATTGAAAATCAATGCAATTTCTTAAAAATCAACAGCTTTGCTTTCCAGCGTTCAACTACTGCATCGCAAAGAAGCATCAACTGCAACATCAATGCAACACAAATGCAACACCGATGCAATAGTAATGCAACATCAATTTGCATAGCAGATTTCTCTGCCAAATGAAGTCATTTCTCAAGCACCGAACAGCTTTTTCACTGTGTAACCCTGCAAGAAGTTTAAAAATGGTCATCATAATTTCAGAGAAAAATAAAACTGTAGGTCTAAGCAATGAATCATAAATACGACAGGTCCTCCTCAGTAGACAATGAGAGAGAGAACAGAAACCCCGACTGCAGTACTAAGGGGTTATTCATTTGGACATATCTAAGTACGTGTAACGTATTGAGTTTGACGTTTTAGTTATGTGCTGTATTTCGTATCACTTTAGTTATCAAGTTGCGTGTTTAAGTCTTGCGTACCTGTGGAGTCCTGTTGTGTGTAGTAAACACCCTTTTCGGGCAATGTGTTGTCTTCTCAACGTGTATTGTGATCTTTATGTGTCATGTATTGTAGCGTGCAGTTGATGTCATATGTAGTGAGTGTATAATTCATATTAGTCAGTCTTCGATTTGCATCAAGAGACAAAGCATCGAGTAGCATTTTGTATTGTCGCCTCTACTTCAGGCCTAGGACTATGGCCTAGGCTTGAGGACTTCATAAATCACAAGCCACCACAAAGAACCCAAAATCGTTACATACGTACGCAGAAAATCCCGTTTTGCATGTATTTTATAATATTTTCATATGCAAGGTACTTTTATAATACTTTGTTGTCTTTTATGAAGACTTTCATTACTGGTTTATAAAACATTTGCTATGATTATTTTCCTGTCTTTAAAATATTCTGCAGTCTTTTTCTCTATGGAATTATTGCTTGGGTAATACAAAAAACATTCCCGTTAGAAATGGGGGGGAGGTCAGATGAGAAGGAGTACGTACGCAATGAGGGGGGAGCTCGTAGCAAGCGTACATGTGCGTACGATGTATGATGGGGGAGGGGGTCAAATTTTGCCATTTTCGTGCGTACGTACTAATCGAATGACCCCTAAAAGAGATAAAATCGGCTGGAGCGTAAAAGAACCGGAGTAGGTCATTGATTATTGGGTTCGTACCCTCAAATCAAAAGGTGATTTTTTATTGCTATGTTTGATTCTCTTATATTTCTGTCTTTATGTACTCGATTTTACTTCCGTTGCCCCAATTCCTTGGAGCTTGGAGGGTGCCTCTAAGAGGACTTTAGTTCTGTCACGAGCATTTAAGACCGGATGCCCTTCCCGACGTCATATATAGAGTTAATTCAAGCACAGGGATCCAAGAACATAAAGCATCATGAGCGTTGCTGGAACCGTACTATCAACGCAATTATGGGAAACTAAAAGACAATTTAGTAAGTACACGTTTTTCTTATAAGAAAAAAGTTTACAAGAAAATGAGGCTCAAATAGTCAAAATCTTAAGAAAATTTTAAGAAAATCACGAAACTCAATTTCTACAATTTTGTGCTTTTATTGGCCAAAAATCGATAGTTTGTCATTATTGCATTCAAAGTGTTAAAGATGGAATTCAAATTCAAGTATGCAATATTAATAACGATATTGCAAACCATTTTGGCCAGTTCATTTTAGTAAAGGTTAAGAAAAATTTAAGAAAAGCTCAGGGTCAATTTCGGGAAAAGTTAAGAAAACTGAGGCTCAGGCAGAATTATGGTTTTCTTATAAAAAAACGTGTATTCGCCGAATAACCGAATATTCGGTAAAAACAAGACTGAATATTCGAATAGATAAAGCTTGTGATGAAAGAGCACAGAGAAAAACAAAACAACATACTGGCATGGAGTAAAAAAATAATGCCACGAGTGCAATGAGAAGAGAAATAATCAGGAATTTGATGATGCATTTCTTGTGACTGAACAGAAGCAGCTGGAGCATTCTCAGTGGGCTCATGAACAAACTCAAACTGTCTGCAGGTCGACTAAAATAACAACAGCAACAAACTTTCAGAACAACAATACCTGAATCGATATTCAGAAAAGATAAATTAGAATCGCTGAAGCCATAGTTTCCTATACTAAGTATAAACCTCATTCCTTCACATTCAACATTTACATTTTGAACTTTAACACTGGCCTTTAACCTTAAATAAACCACTGAACTTTCACCTTTTGACATTATTTCCGATCTCAGTACTCTTATTTCTGTGCTTGTAACTATGGCATGCTATATTGTATAACGATACTTAATAAAAAAGAGAACTGTAACAATATAATGACTAATGACTATACTCGTTAGCAATTAATGGACTATAAAACGTTTAATGACGTCAAATAAGAGCACGAATAATAACCTACTTTGGTTTTGCCAATGGTTGGGGCTCTTCTCGTCCTTTTCCAGCCGGATTAGCATCAGCTTCTTCCTTTTTCAAAAGTTCAAATTCCAATTCTACCTCTCCCTGAAAAAACGAATCTTTTTAATGCAACAGGACTTGCAACAACTATCAACCCTAGACTACAAGCCCCTAGAATATAAGTCCTTAGATCAGGGAGAAGTCAGTTCGAAGGCTAAACTTACCCACACGTGTTAAGCAGAGGTGTAGTGCAAATTTTTAACAAAGGGGACTTCAAAAAGCATTTTGAAGAGACCACGCCCATTAGAATCGTGCAAAATAATCCGAATTCAATCCTCAAAACTCCACTGAACATCAAGTTTAAGCCAGGCTATAACAATATTTTGCATTGTGAACAGATATCCAAATGAGCTTGCAAATCCTGAGCAAAATTTAGGAAATATTTTTAATAAGTTGGCAATCAAAGAAGGGGGTTGTGCCACGCCAAAACCTTTCTTGGATTTAATAAGGACAACATCTCTGGTTTTAAGCTGTAAAACTTTTCAAACTAGTTTACATGACAGTCTACTACAACATAAAATACTTTTCTACTCAAGGCCCCACTGGCGGATAGATGTAAGCTTATGGCCAGGCTCTGTACATTGTTAACAAGCTTTAACTAACAGAAATGAAGGAGTATTACCCATCTTTACAATACCTCAGATTTTCAGACAAGTGCAGTAACGGACATTACTCTCAGGAAATCAAGAATATTATTCCTGATCCAGTGAGGCGTGTTCGAACCACCAGAGGCTCTACCTATTCACACCCTTTCTAAGTTACACTACCTAATCCACGAACTCTATCTCACAAATTATCTTGCATTCCTAGAACTTCTCAACTGTGGAACTCATTGCCACCCACTACTTTCCCTGAATCCTACAATTTGTCATCTTTTAAATCTAACATCAACAAACTTGATCTTATCTCCCTCTCTACTTAAACTTCCCCATTTTCTCAGTTATTCCTTCGTCGGGGGTTTGCTATAGGCCCTACAGCCTTTCCCCGACATTACTTACTAAAGAAAAAACCTCTGAAGCAGGCTTACCTTTTGGACAATATTACCTTCTTCGTTATAGCCTCGTATTGCCCACCAGCCTCTCATGGCACAATTTTGAATCAATGATGACAAGTTTTCTTTGGTATCCAGCATGTCTAGCTTACAAAGCTTTGACGCCTTCATTGGTGGTGGAACCTTGGTGATGTTAATCTCGAGATTACCTAAAGTAAGACACAAATGCTATTGGTACCTTTTGCTTAACTGAGTTAACAAACCAAACACGGTACTTTATTTCTTTAACGTCGTGCTCTTTAAAATGTCAATTTCCAATAAACACAGTATACAGAAGTGGGTAAGTGAAGCCAGTGATGTGCCGAGACCCCTTCTGTTGGGGGGAGGGGGGCGCTTTGACCAATTGACCAACTATTATTAACAAAAAACAAAAAGGTCACAGAAAATACTGTTGCAAACTCTCTTGCAGCATGATATCTGCCTTTTGACCAACTTCCTTGCAAATTTAAAAATATTGAGGGGCGCGACCCCCCACCCCCAGTCGGCACATCCCTGAGTAAAGCATTAGACACAGAAACAGTATACTGCATTTTATCCTATTAATTCTCCATCTCTTTCAAACGCTCCTCCTTAGTAAACGCTCCTATTCAGCAAACGTCGCTATAGTTTACCTGTCATATCTGCAGAAAGTTTGCAAACATCTTAAAATTCCCTAGGTGACAAATACCCCAAGGTTTCAGCTTATTTAAAATTCCTTTGGGGGCCACAATGAACGCCTTGGGGGGCTGTATGCTTGACACCCCTGGCCTAAGCTTTACCGTAAATCCTCGAATTACCCCCTGGGGGCTTATTTATTTTTTGGATTTTTGTATGAGGGCTTTCTCGAGGGGGCTTCAAAATTTTCCAGGTGGTTGGTCAACAGTTGAAGTTTTTCTACTAGTCAGCTATTTCTTTGATGCTACACTTACAAACAATAGGATGTTTGCTGCAGGGCAGGTGTCTTTTCTGTAGACAATGGCTACTTTTTCTTTCCTAGCTCTATAAAGTACTAACAGACTCTCAAATAGGTACAGTCACGTGCTTGGGTGGGGGCTTTTTCAAAAGGGGGCTTATTCGAGGGGCGCTAATTCGAGGATTTGGGGTACACGCAAATAGAAGCTTATTAACTTCCACGTCTCCTCGCTCAACGCTGCGGGGGTCGTCTCCTTACCGGCGCAAGAAAAACAGACTCACAATGAAAGCAAAAATATTGCAAAGATGGAGGAATATCGATATGACAAAAAGTCACAACAGAGTCATTTTGACACGTACTTGGTGATTTCCATTGGTGATTTCGGTTTGTTTGCGAAGGAGGCCTCGCAGCGTTGCGATTTCAACATTGGATTGTAATTAGTGGGGCTTTGTATTCAAATGATTTGAAACAAAACAGATACCCTCTTTTGCAGTTAGAAACAGTCAAAATTTCTCAATGGGAGTATCATTAAGTAATGGGGATTGCTGAATTTGTTGGGGATACCGAAGACTGCTCACATGGCTAAGACCTATTGTTTATTCGTTGAAGTTTAAAGCCAATCATTGGCCGGGGAATCTATTGCCATGCGCGAGCCACCCACCATGCCATATCACTTGCCATACGACCAAGCGACCTGAAAATATGGCTTCTACGCATGCTCCTAGAGTCCCTTTGGGGAATGACCGATAGCTCCTGAACTTGAAGGATTGTATACCCAACAAGAATGTGTTGTGCTCACCAATTAAATCGTCAGAACTAAATACATCCGCATCAAGGACTTCCAAACGCAGCATTGGGTCGTGAGTTTCTTCCCATTCATCGAAACCGATGATACTGGCCTAAAACAACAAAGATTGAACGCTATGAAATAAACAGCTGTTGATCAACGTAAATATACAAATAAATAAAAGATATAAATAATGAATAAAAGATATGGAAACCAAATGGAGAAACAAATTATTACATAAATGATTTACTTCTGTATCATTCATGACTCACTCAATATTTATAAATAGCTCATGAATGAAAAGAAACAGACTCACTACTTAGCAAGGGGTGAGAAGCAATATGAGTAAACAAGTGGATAAACATATAATGAACAAGCGAATGAACGAATGAAGAAATGAACAAATCGACGAAATAAGACGAACGACGAACGAGCGAATAAACAAATGAACAAATGCGAGAATGAACGAAAGAACGAACGAACGAACGAACGAACGAATGAACGAACGAACGAACGAAAGAACGAACGAACGAACAAACGAACGGACGGATGACAGAAAGAACGAAAAAAGAACGAGAAAGGGCGGAATGAGGAAATCTGTAGGAAAGCAAAACTAGCAGATATTGTAATGTTAAATAATGATTACAGTACCTTCTTCTTTGTTACAAATTTCTGCTTTGCCCGGTGAAACAAAAACGGAAAGACAAATCTCCAGTTGAACATCCCATTACCATCAGTTGATCTAAATTGTATCAGGTAAAAACATATCCGTTATTAAGCAGATGTTTCATTATTTATTTCAACTATCAGTCGTACATAGTTCAAAGCTATAATTAATGCACAAAGCATGCCAGAATGATTTAAAACTGAAATTATTGATGGAATTCAAGGCTTCCCAGGACAGAATATTTGCACTGGTTGAATGAAACAGCGAGTACTGGTCATTTACTGTAAGGCTCCGCATACACAGCTACGAATCACTTTTGATACGGATCAAAAAATGATTCATAGAAGAGTAAATGGGGCCTTATAATGCCTAATTGTTTGTTATTCGGATCATTTATGGTACTTTTGCTAAAAGGACCAAGAGTGATATGGAGAACCGTATCAGTTTTTCTACAGATTGTTAGGAATAGTGCAGACAGAAAGCCAATCCGTAACACTTGTGATGCGGATCAAAAAGTTATCCGTAGCAGTACAAACGGGGTCTATGAAGTAGAGTACACAAAAATGTAGTCTTTAAAGGGAAACAATGAAGCGTTTTTATAAATAAGTTAGCTAATAGCATTAACCTCATATCAACCTCAAGTACATAAAAATATAAATGTGGACGAAATGGAATTAAAATGTTTGAGAATGCAAAACCAAAAACAGAAGGGTTTTCTGCAGTGGTAAAGTACTGAGGCTGATGGCTTCAAAACATCAATCATGAAAGTACGAGGAGTTAATGAAATCAAGAAAATCATACCGATAATGAACATCAGTTTTTTGAATATCATCAATCTGGCCTTCCAACCATCTACAACAAACAGACAAAGTTAAGAAATTCATCTAGATTACTTGAATGCAAGCAAAAGTGAATTTATGGTTGTAGGCCATAGAAGAAAAACTAAATAGGGTAGGCGATGAAGTACCAAATCTTGTCCTTAATAATGAAGTTATCAAAAGGTTCGAGAAGATAACATATTTAGGGATTAACATCGATGAAAGCCTTAACTGGGAAGAGCAATATAAAACTGTCAAAACAAACTCAAAGGGGGCATAATCTCCTTGAGAAAGTTGAAAGACATCCTTCCCCAACGAAAGCTTGAACACGTGTATAATCCCCTTTCTGAAAGCCATCTTCTCTACGGTGATATCATTTGGAATGCTCCTTCCGACACCAAGCTATCTCAATTGTAGAGAGTACAAATAAGGGCAAGGAAGCTTATAGAAAATACCAAATACAAAGATGGGTGGAACTGTAATTGGCTAGATGTAAAGTCTTTGATCTCCTTCGATCAAGGAGTCATGGCATATAAAATTCTACATGGTCTGCGCCCTGACAATCTTCGCCATAAATTTGTAGAAAGATCAATGATTTCTGAGTATGGAACGAGAAATCATAGAGATATGCAAATTCTCAAAGCCAGGTCAGAGTATGCAAAGAGAAGCTTTTACTTCTCAGGTGTCAAAAATTGGAATGAAATTCCGGACATTATTCGAGAACAAGAGTCACTCGCTCGCTTTAAAAACATCTTAGAGAGCATCATCTGAACTTTCAAGGCCAAAGCACGACCCATTGGTAAAGCTGCAACTCCTTTTATTTGTATTCTTGTCTTTTTTGTCCCCATATTGTAATTAGGTATAATTATCTTGCTGAAAGGCTTTGTTTGTGCTTACATATTAAATGAAATGAAAAAAATGAGATAAAAGTGACTAGGAATATAGAGAAAAGGATTTGGCTTAAGACTTTTCGCAAAGAGGTTCCCAATTGTCCAGAAACTTAAATGAAAAACACTTTACATAGATGCCATACAAAATACCTAAACGAATGGAAAGAAAGGGCATAAGTTCTGTCTCAATACCGTTAAAGAATTTTTATAGCAAACAAGACCTCCTATCTATTATTTCGCGGCTGAATTGTGGAATGAGATAACTCTCCAAATAAGGAAAAGCCCCACCATTTTCGTGTACAAAAGAAGACGGAAAGAGTACCTGCTGCACTGGGAATTATCCCTAAAGCATAGTATCTAGGAAGAGTAGCATTTTCTTACAAAGTATTGTATGGTATTCACTATTGGAGTTACATTGTAAAACATTTATATATTTCAACATATTTTATATTGTATGCTGATAAAGATTAGGGCCTAGATATTAAAGAAATTAAATGAAATGAATTACTGTAATAAAGTACTAGCAATGAAATCAAAGTCAAAAAAAGTCAAAGTCCTTTCCCGCCCCATTGGCGCCTATGGCGGCGCCTATCTCCGTTTCTATAGCCCTAGGCCACGCGTCTGCGAATGCAGTGAAAGCTACAGCGTGAGGCTGGTCCACTGGTAGCTCCGCGAGTCTAACTTTCCCACTCCATTCTAGTATGTCGAGCGCCAGACGAGAAGGCAGTGAGTACCATTTTTAAAGTCTTTGGTATGACTCGGCCGGGGCTCGAACCCACGACCTCCGGTTGTGAGGCAGACGCTCTACCACTGGGCCATTACTCCGGTGAGCAATTAAATCAATTGGGAGTAATTAACAAACACGTACGCACAAAATTTCGAAAATGTTGGCCTCCTCTCTCATTTTATGCAGGCATAATCTTGATCAAAGCCAATCATGTACTCAAAAATGTGCTTCCCACCACTCATCTGCACGTACCATGTGAGTGATAGGAAGATTTCGAATCCTTTGTAAAAATTTCGAATGCTACACAAAGAGTTCGAATGTGGATTCTGAATCGAAGTATCAGAGATTGACTTGAGGGAATGATAAATGTTGATACTGAAATGGAAAATTCACAAACCCTTTGACATAAATATCGCTGCTTGGGATACCCGTCAGAACATTTGTATCAGCCGGTGGGATGTGATCGGTATTCCAAACGATTACTCTCAGTTCGAATCTGGAAAATTAAGAAATTTGCTTTCATTTACAATAAGAGGAGCCAACAAATGCTGGGTTCACACTGTAGACTTTCGTCTAAAGATTCGGAAAGTCATCGACAAAACGAAGAATGTCGGTTAGTGCAAACAAAGACGTCGTGTTCGAAGAAAGTCGATGACTCACTTGTCGTTGAAGTAGAACATGTTATACTTCTTGTAGATTTTTGTCGATAGATCGATAGAATTTCATTTTCGTTGGTATGTTTCCTTATTTTTCAATATCTAAGCTTAGATAAATGTTTCAAGCATCTCTTTTTCCATGCCTACTTCATCAGGTACAGCGCACAAATAGTTTGCCAACACTAGTTTCTGTGGACAAGTGTCTACCCGACTTCTTCCTATTTTTCGATGACTTTTTGAATCTATAGACATAAATCTATAGTTTGAACCTAGCATAACTGTGGCCAATCAGTTTCCTAAATAAAGTGTTCCCAGTACCACGTGATTCTTACCATTTTGTAAACTGCCATATAAGGCGTGCCGCAACGAAACCCAGATATTTGATTGGTGAATTAGCGTGAACTAGAAGACAATACTGCAATATGAAAAATTTTCTGGAATTCGACTTACTCTTCTGGCTTTCTTGGGGCAATATCGACAGGAGGTCCAGGAGAAGGCCCTTCCATAGAAAACATGTCAACCCACATTTCAACTGTGCCCTATATAAAATAAAGATGAACCAAACAGTAAGATCGTTGTAGGCAAGTACATATGAGGAAAAAGAATTTGACATGGTAAAACAGAATATCGTACCTGACTTATTCCAGGTTTATCAGGACGGTATAATGTTCTTGACTCAATGTGTTCCGGCACTAGATGATAGCCATCTTCGAGTGTTGCAAATTCCCTGAGAGCCTTCAGAGCTGCATGCTCCTTTGATGGAGTAGAATTGCCTAAGAAGAAATGAACCATAACTTTTGCGCAATTCATTCCGCAATCAGCTGTTTAACTAGTCCGTGAAAGATAACACGAAAAACGTTCAACGAAAACGTTAAATGATAAAATGTAGCCAGCAACATTCAAGAGTTATCACAAAACGTAACACGATTACGATATAACAAAAAACGTAATAATAATAAGTATAATATAATATAGCATAGAATACTATCATAGTCTGTTGATACTACAGAATTTTACCATAGCACGAAAAAGCGGCAACATTCTTTTGACATACTTAAAAGCTTTTTTCGTCCGACACTCATCAGAGTATGAAAACGTCGGATATTGACCTAAAGGTTAACCGAAATATGTATCCAGATACAGTTAATGTGTTAGGATGCGTCTAATTGGCCCCGTCTAATTGAGTCATCAAGTAAAGAATGTTAATGGGTCCTAATTGGTCACACTTGGGGCCAATTAGACGCATCCTATCACATTAACCGCATCTGGATACATGTTTCGGCTAACCTTTAGTTTACTATCCGACGTTTTAATACTCTGGTGAGTGTCGGACGAAAAAAGCTTTTAAGTATGTCAAAAGAATGTTGCCGCTTTTTCGTGCTGTGGTAGAATACTATCAATAAAAATAGAAAATAGCCGATAACATTAAGGTATCTTCCGTGTAGGAGAGGAGAGTTGCTACTATTGAGGTAGACGCTCATTTTGGAAAACTGCCTATGTCAAAAGATGGTTACTCCAGACATTAAGTTTGATTTTGAAATCATTATTTAGCATTGCAATTCAGACTGGGAGCTATTGTGTTAGGCTATGCATCGACAAAAGTACTTTAATATCGGAAACAGTTGCAAAAATCTTGATAGTACCTCTTTCATCCTTGAAAGATTTGCTATTAGGGATGAATCTCTTTGTCCCAATTCTGCATTCATTTTCAATGAATTCGGGATGTGGACGACCTTCTCGCTTGCATAGATCAAGCAATATCTGTGACGGCTTCATGGAATCTCGCCACTTGCAGCATCCATGCCTATGAAAGGACGAACAAAATATAGTCCACAGCATCAAGTAATGTTTGCATTGTAGGAAAGATGAAGTAGAATATAATGCAGATATGTTAGGAAAGTCTTGAAGGTTAAAACTACTCTTAGTAATAGCTTTTTTCAGACAGTTTGTACTCAATTCCTGGCTTTATCGAGACCAAGTCATCAACTTAAACTATATGAGAACAAATAACCTTAAATAGCAAACAATATTGAATGCTATGATTCTTGCATCATTGGAAAGATGCAGTGGAATGGTGATCTGTTGGGGTATGTCACAAAAACAAAAATAGTGAAATTTTAATGCTATGAAACGATTACGTCTTGAGGCTATAGCTAAAATTCTGAGGGAGTGGTACAATGGGCTGAATCAGGGGTATCCAAAGTTTTGTAGTAAGGGCCAAACACAGAATAATATGCAACGGGCCTAGCCACACACAAAGAATAGCACAGTGATGCGTTGATACTGTGTGGATTTCTAGCTCGTCTGCGTAAATGGTGTCAATAACATTGCCCTCAATGGTAATTTGGACTTTTCATTACAAGAAATGTCTTCAAGATTTGCAAAAATTCAATAACATATAGACATATATGTATACAAAATTTTATGCGGGCCACTTTAAACTGGATGGCGGGCCGCATTTGACCCGCGAGCCCTGGTTTGGATACCTCTACGCTGGATGATCTGATATGGAATTACCCCTGTTGGTACTCCATTCCTAGCTACATCAAGGCCGAGGCATCACCCTTCAGCATATGACATGGATAATAGAAGCATTGCTATTAACAGTCTGTGTGTTTCCTGTACTTAGAAGTAAAGCATGGTGCATGCACAAATGTTGTATACTTACGGGTCATACACGAGGGGCAGCCCACAAGTTGCTCTGTGCTTGCTATAATATCTGTTTTCAATGTCAATTTTGGTTTCGCCGATAAAGTCATCAAATGAGGCAAGATCCCAGTCAAAGACTTGGACTGTCAGAAGGTTATCAAATGGCAATTCCGCCTCAAATTCAAACATCCTGCAGGAAAATGAATACTCAAAATGAAAATGTAAAAAGTTATAGACTACTACATACATCAAAGGATTGATTCACAAGCTAGAGTGACAAGGACAAGGTATACCGTTGATATGAAGACATAGCTTAATTTGGGAAGATGGCTGGAGTTAGAAAGGTAGGAAAGAGGAAGAACATTGATATCAGAAAGGAAAAAGAACATCAAGGGAGACTAAGATCAGTTCTCAACGTAATGGCTGATCAAATTTTAAAAAATATCTCCTGATGCTACTATTCTGCTGATGAATTGAACTGAATCGAAATGAATTGAATTGAATGAATTGGTTGAAATTTACGCTACAATGCAATGGTCCATACAAGGAGCAGGCTGGCCATATTTTTTCGACCAGGGCACAGTTTGACTAAACCAGCTCATTGACTCTAAAAAGCGTAAATGTTACTATTCTGTTGATGAATTGAACTGAATTGAACTGAATGAATTTGTTGAAATTTACGCTGCAATGCAATGGTCCAAGCCAGGAGCAGGCTGGCCATATATTTCGATCAGGGCACAGTTTGACTAAACCGGCTCATTGACTCTAGAAAGCGCAAATCGGTGGGTAGAGATATTGCAAAAGGCTACAGATGTCTGATAAATCCACAGTTTTGAATGCCAGTTCTTTCATATATACATTACGAAGTTCTTCATTTTCGGAATTTAACGCTTCCTCATTACCTATCTGGCCCTTCGGGCATTCACCCGAATGACCCGACCGGCCATCCGCCCCTGGTCCACGCAGCAGCCGGATTCTAATTTGACTCTACTAGGAGGAATATTCCACAAATGTCACAAACAAAGTGATTCGTACCGACCAAACTCTGGATTCAATTGCCTAGTGACAGCATTCTTCTTATCATTAACTTTATGCTTTCCAAGTGTAACAACCAAATATGGATCCGCCTGTGAAAAGAAATTTTACAAAGATCACATGAAGTTAGAGCAAATAACGAAGATAAAAATAGAATTTATATCCACGAAATACTGTTAAATCTCGAATATAAACTTTGGGCTTATAGAGGTTATAAGTGCTTCTTGGTAGGTTAAAATTCGAGAGGTGTAAATTTGGGGGGGGGCTATGTTCTGAAGGACATTTGGACTAACAGGTGACTTGGTATGACAAAAATTTTAGTATTTGGTGTCCAAGCAAAGAGATTAATAACAACATTTAATGCGTAAAACTGCAAAAAAGTTCAAAGTAGCCCCAAAAGGTTGTGGCTGAAGTCACCGGAGAGTGTCGTGTTGTTCCAGAAGGTGCATGGACCCAAGGTGGAACAGTGGTGGCGCCAAAGAAGAAATACTGGTGGGGGGG
>WIPJ01000383.1:364015-404175 GCA_018155075.1 Cassiopea andromeda
TGATGATGGTGATGATGATGGTGATGATGATGATGGTGATGATGATGCTGATGATCAGCTAGCCCATGGTTGGAGACCTCCACGTGGTGGCAAGCGGGCACAGAGAAACAGCTGCCCTTAAGTTGATAGTGGTTTATATCGCAGAGATTCAGAACTAGGGCAGATGTTGATAACCTGTGGCAAACTGTCCAACCAGGCCCCTTCAGTGAAAAGCAGACTCAATGAGCATTTATAATGAGTATTAAAGGAATTGCTGAAACATTTCTAAGGACATGGAATCTTTCCATAGGAACCACAAAATTCACGCATAAGGAACAAAAGGCCAAATACGCAAGTACGTGAGTATATGTCTCCAACGGGAATACTAACGCAAGTATTCTTCATTGAAGGTAGACGCAATGTGCAATTAACCAAGAAGTGCTATTTACATTCCTTTAGGCCTAAAAGAAAATGCTTGCAATCCTGGTTTGAAGCTTTGAAGAAGTGGACCATTTTCTGGAGGAATGGACCTCTGGACGTGCGTAAAAGGCAATTACAAAGCGATGATTGTGCCACGTAAAGCAAAACATTAAACCCCTTGATTATGCATTTTGCTTTGATACAACAATACTAGGAACATGCTTCGAATTTTCAACAAAATTTGCTGAGACAAACAGGTTCCCAGCGATTTCAATTTTCACAGAAAATTTCATGCTTGGATTACCATGACAGTCTATTTATTGTTTCTCGACAGTTTCGAAATGATAATAAGGAATTTCTATATTGACTCACTCGTATGGCATACCCCTATTGTCGAAATAAGTAATTAAATTGTGGTAACAGTGGAATTTAAGCAATGCACGGCGACTACTTTGCTACGGTTTTGCGGTGTTTGGCTCCAACCTTTCATAGAATACTGCATGTTAAAGCCCCCATATCAGAGGAGTACTTAGCGCCTTGGGTATGAAATTGTACATTGGCAGAAGAAGATGGAGAAAATACAGAATCGAACAGATAACTGTCACAGGGAAAGTGCTACGGCAATAAATCAACAGGATTGCGATAGTCCGTAGGATGTAAACAGCTCGTTGCGAAGCGGGCAACTTTGCTGTTGCGATAGAAACTGACTCTTGTCGTTCACGTACGGATATCAAAACGAATTTGTATATGAAAAATAAGGGTTGAGATGGTTGCACCGATGTAGAACGATAATATAAAAGTAGAAACACAGCAGATACAAAAATACCGCCACAAAATATGGGAAAGTATACAGCGTTAGTATCCCAATGTCACACTCGCCCGTTATCTATCAGATTCTATAAAAAGTAGGAATATTCTTTGAAATGAATGAGTTATGGAATAATAATGAATAAAGAGATAATTAAAAGAAATACCTGTAAACCTATTACTTTGGGGTCCGTAGTATGATAAGAATTATATCAATTCACTTGTCCTGTATTTGCGTATCTGGAGATACTTCCGTCTTCGTAATCCACTCATAATGTTGACATCCGATCAAATATCACAGAAGGGATTCTAGCTGTTGGTCTGCCTTTCGTTGCACGCTGTAAAAACATTCTGTGCTAGACTTGCATGCTCACTTACTGATTTCGGATCGTGTTTCGTATGCTGCATGCGAGGCAGCTGCTGCCTCGTAGAGGCAACATCAGGCAAGTCTGTACAAGATTGGTGTTGCCCGGCAACTGATCATAAACCTAAACTATTTTCTCAAGATTTCACAGGATCTCCTTTAGTTTATTCAGCAATCAAGATCGCTCTATATCTGCATTATTTTCTCCAATTTCTTGCAACTATAATTTTTTACTATTATCATCATTCCTGCAAATTAGTACTTCTAGCTTATGTACTTTTTATGAGACTACCTAGCTGTTTCATCCTTTATAATTTACACGTCTTTTTATATGAAAAGCATAATTTTGCCTGAGCCTCAATTTTCTTAACTTTAGCCGAAATTAAGCCTGAGATTTTCTTAAATTTTTCTTAACTTTTACTGAAATAAACTGGCTAAATTGGTTTACACTTTCGCTATCAATATTGTATACTTGAATTTGAATTCCATCTTAAACATTTTGAATGTAATAACGATGAAGTACCTATTTTTTGCCTATAAAAACACTTAATTTTGGAAATTGAGCCTCGTGATTTTCTTAAGATTTTCTTAAGATTTTGGCCATTTGAACCTCATTTTCTTATAAACTTTTTTCTTATAAAACAACGTGTAGTACTAATTTTTGTTTTACTTTGAGCCTAGAAATATTCTAAATGTAACTTTGCCCCAAAAATGTAAAGAGCAAATTAAAATCTTTGTTTATTCGTTAGTACTTCAAAAAACTAAGCAAGAGTTTATATTTTGCATCGATAATGCAAAAGTACATCTGAAAACGGTCTTGATGCAAGCTTGAGTCTCGTACTTTGAATCTCACACTTGGCTGAGACAGCAAATACTAAAGGCCCAGACTGAAAATTGTGGTGTGCGCAAGGAACATTTCCCCGCGCAATTATTATTTAGCCAAATTCCGTCTGCGCAAAAACTGTGACTTGGTCATTTTTCGCCTCAAATCGAAGTAAAAGTATTTGCAATCTTGTGATTTTCCGCGCAAACTTAACAGAAACTAAGTTTTCCATGCAAGCGGGCAGTATTCCCAGCACTAGAACAATATTCGCTACGGTTGTAATGCAGAAAAGGGGTTGTTTTGCAATATCTTCGCGATATTGCTTGTTCTCGGAGTATTCTATAAAATGCTATAAAATACGTCATACGCACAACATAAAGAATAATTAAAATCTGTAATTCACTTTTCATTCTTGAGAATAAAGCCATTTTCAGTGTCAGAACTGCTTTGCCTATCCGTTGTATGTATCATTAAAGATTTTCAAAGGAAATTTCTTTTTGCGCTCTATACTATTGGTGCAAAGCGTAAAACAAACAGATTTTACAATCATTGATGTGCTCTCAGCAATCAAATGATTTCCAGTTTCCAATATAAACAAATGTGTACATATTTTTAAAAGAAAGTAGGAGACAAAAAAACAACACAGAGCTTTTCATGAAAGAAGTTTTTCGAATTTCAACCTGAATTTGCGTTGTTTCGAATTCTTCATATTGAAGTTTCATGTAATGACGTGCGTCACGTTTACAATCAAAGTTATTTTTGTTAATATTATTTATACCTTCCCGGCAGGCGAGGATGCTTCAGATACCTAAAGAATAATAACGGATCTTATTAGCAATCAGATAAACAACGGGTGCATTGAATGAAGGGTATAGCAACATCCATATATAGATACACTAAAAGTGGACTCACTATGACGTAATTATTAAGAAAATTCTCAAAGGCTTTCAGATATCAAACCAGCATATATAATTGGCGCAAAAAGAACGATTTGAAAAAAGGAATATAGAGTCAGAAATATGACAATGACTGTTGCTTTTACATATTCAGTAAGCTGCTGTTTTCACCGAGGAGAGCTGTAATAGCCGACAAAAGATACCAAGTTTGCAAAACAAACAGATATATAATAGGTGCGGCGTGTGTCTTTTGTTGCTCATACAAATATATGATCAAGTGAACCAACAGAAAAGGAAAATGGTGCCACAGGCAAATAAAAATTGCTTTTCTGCAAAAATCTATAGCGACAATAAGTTTGGGAGGAACTATAATTTCACTAATAAACATTAACTAATCTGGAAATAACATCTAAAATCGCAATCATGATCACATGCCCTGCACATGATCCTTTCAACGAGGGAATCTTTTATATCGACAAGGGAATCTCCACAGACTTCCTTCAAAGTGGGGCTTTAATTAATTTTCAACAAAGGGGCACTTGTTAGGGGGAATCTTGGACTAACTACTGGGGGTAGACACAGGGGTGATTTCTAGGGGGCTCAGGGGGCGGAGCCCCCTTGTTAAAATTCCTGCTCATTTTGGGGGGCTCAGCCCCCCTAGAATTCTTGCATTGGCTTAGCTTGTCAGAGTTTATTAGCTTTGCTTCTAAAGTGTTATGATCAATTGTGCACTGCTATATGGTTATTGATGCATCTCTTATTGTTGATTAGACTATATCAGTATAAAGCTAAATTATCATGTTTCCATCTTTGAAAATATATGGGCGTGGCTGTAGCTGGGCCACACCAAAACTATGGGAGTGGTTTTGCCTAGAGCTCCCCTTGTTAAAATTTTTAGAAATCGCCACTGGGTCGACAGCTTCCTCACTACTGCACATCATAAAAAACCAAGTATGCAGGCCGATGTTCAAGGGGTAACAATATTATCTTGGGCGAATGATGTGAGACAAAGTTTACAAGATCGCATCTCAGGCACATTGACGTCAAACAATAATGGGATATAGGCGTTGGGGTACAGGTGTTGGGATACAGGTGTTGGTTAGGAACGGTTTCAAGAGATAAAACTTAAGGGGACTGGGGATATCTTTCCTTTGCTAAAGAGAAAAAGCAATAATAGAAAAAAATTTGCTGACAATGTTCCAGGGCTGGCAACAATCTAGTATCCTGATGCCTAGGGGCAGCATTTGCTATCTCGGGCCACCCCATAGCTACAGGCCTGTGCTAAAAGCAATGCCTTTCGTTGATGCTTTTTCTATTTTACTCTTTGAAAATTTGTATCTTTTGCTGACATTGCTAATCATAGCTGAGGGATACAGTCCAAGACTCAGTGAAAACAGATTTGAAAACAAAAGGCAATTCTTGATAAAGCAAACCTTTATCAACCAATCTGTGATTTCTTGACATCCAGTAATAGTTGCAAGGCGCTCGTTTATCTAACAAATAACAAAAAAATCTCAGTGAGGAGGTTATTGAAGGGCAACGAAAATTTTGAGGTAAAAATTTTAAGTGTTTATGTGTGTTAAAAATTATGGTTTTATAAAACATTCCTAAGGTATGAAACAACCGAACTACAATTTTATCTATAACACACGGGATCTGGTCAATACATTGGCAAGAAGCGTCAGTGATCGAAAACAAAAAATTAATTTCGCAAAAGTCAACAGTTACTCCACTGATTTTCGATTGACATTTAATTAAAAAAGCTTCCAAACGCTGGGGTTGGATTCACAAAAAATAAGCGTATTCAGGTTCAGGGATGTGCCGATGGGGGGCGTGGTGGGCGTCGCACCCCAATATTTTCAAATTTGCAAGAAAGTTGGTCAAAAGTTAGCCAGGCTGCCAAGATGGTTGACCACAGCATTTTCTGTGAGCTTTGTGTTAGTGACAATTTAGTAACAATAGTTGGTCAATTGGTCCGAACGCCTCCCCCCAACAGGTGTCTCGGCGCATCACTGTTCAAGTTATTGAGAAAAATTAGCATTCCACAAAGTTAAACTATTACTATTTTTACTACTTTTTAATACTCTTATCATTTGAAGCTACACTTCCGTAACCGATAGCTCATTAAAGTTTGCATATCTAATTAAATTTTGTGTAGGTTGCAAATGAGAGACGGGGACTGCGTGTGCATCAGAGCTTGCATACTTTCGGCAGTGACAATCCTACGGGAAGCCAGGAAGGGCCTTGGCCCCCCAGAAATCATTTTGGCCCCTTACTTTTTTAGAAGGTATAAACTTTTGAATTTCCAATAAATGGTTTACTACGAATAATTGAAAATTAGGAAGATGTGCACAGAATGAGCATGATACTTCTAGATTGCTACTGTACGTTGACCTATACACACTCTCTCTAGCTTTGTTTGAGTCTTTTGACTTTGCATGTAAGGAACCGCTTATAGTAAATTTCTAAATATTGATGTATTTCATACGTTTGAACTAATTTCCATTATATCATCGTCCTGCAATCTTACTTCTTTATCATTTTGCCTGCTCTCTTTCATTTTTGCTCTTCCATTTTACGCAGCTCATTTTATCTATAAGGGGCCAATCTTTATGCTGAAAAAGGACGTTTCCTCTGGGTACAACGGGTGTGGTCGAAAAAATTTCTAGGAACTTCACTTCCAGACCCCCGTTCTTCTTTCTCTCCCAACATGGCCCCCGAGATTTTTCAGGCTAGAAACATCCCTGAGTTTAGGCTCTAGCTGTGAACTGCAACTGCTGTAAGTATCCATACCTTAACGATACATTGCAGATTTCCAATGGCCAGCTGGTGTCTGCAGTCTTAGGAGTGTTGTTGAGATGTGGCAAGAATCACGTGTGGTCATAAAGGAGGGCTTGTATGATCATACCGATAAGAATACCTTCGTATCTTTACTTATGCATTGCAATAGCAATATTCGGGGATTAACGTATGAATGCTTCTGATATTACAAGGTATATTCTTAGAGTTACTACAAGCATTCTTGGGCACCCTCATGAGCAAACTTGGGAACTTTATTAGCTTCAAAAAGGTGCGTTATACCGATTTTCTGAAAAGTGAGTGGTACGTGTCTCCTGTGCTTTCCTACCCTACCTCCTCTGTTATTTATATTTTCAACTTGCCATCTAAGACAAAGAGAACTAGAGCTAATAAAGCCAACGAAAGGTGTAGGCATAATGAATTGTCTCTATACATGAGGTGCCCTTTCTAATGTGGAGATTTAATTTAGTAAAACTCCAAATGAAAAATAATGCAGATTCACAGATACGGAACAATTCAATTGGAGTAAGATAGGAGGCACTTAGTTTCACACTATCCTTTGACTAGAAGTGCAGATAGGAAGGCCCCGTTGTGGCAATAGGTATTTGTGTCAAAGCAATAAACATACGGATACCTCTAAAAGTGATCTTTGCTCGACTTCCTTAGCGAATCCTTTGCTGTATTGAACAGTTTTTCGCAGTAACTGCCTAATGTGAAAAGCAAAATGATATGAAGCATAATCAGGAAAATAAACTTCTAGTCATACCTATCTTGTCTTAAATGCCCAAACGTGCTGAACAAAAAATTGAATAATATAAGTTATGCAAAAACCCAAAACCCTGCTTGGTGAATGAATAGGTGATAGGATGCTGCAGACACACATAACTAATCCCGCTTTAGCGCATATATGAATAATAGTCATCCATGCTGGAACAAATAATCAAAATGATAGAATGGCATTCTTGGTTTGAAAAAATCTAGATATTGTACTAGCTGGATATCAGTTACAGCAATTTTTCATTGAAGGTCATAAATAAAAGCTCACCACAAGACAAGATATAAAAAATTATGATTAAGAAATATTATTTGAACCAAAGATAAATCTATGCAAGATGATAAGATTTAAACTTCACAAGGAAGTCCATATATGTCTTGCATTAATTTGCCATTCCAGTAACTATTGACTAATCCAGTATACCTATTGATCACATTAACAGATTTGGCATTGTATGAAGATAGATAAGACTAAAGTAGTGAAGCAATATACAGTACACTCAACACATGAAGATAATTCAGTAATTACAAGTTCAAGTTTTCAAGAATTTGGCTAAAAATGATGCCACAAATGAAGTAGAATGCCATTTTTTCAGTCAGGACACCATGATTTGAAGTTTTTGAAAGCAATCAGCAATGTGTTATTGTTCTATCAACTCCATTTTCAAAGTGAGCAAATGAAGCTCACAACATAGGAAATACACGAGGGTAAGTTATGGAGCCTATGCAGAGCTTCTTATAATTTACAAACTCCAAAGCTTGTGGGGCATTTTGACAAAATTCAAGATAGCAAGGTACAGTTATTCATGGGAGCAAAACATCTGTTTGAGATATTGAAGATTTAAAAAATTTAGAGTCAAGAAACTGAGAGTCTATGATCTACTGAATGCAAAGTGTTTTCATGCCAAAGGAGTTGTTTGAGACATTGAGTATTCCAGTTGTCAAAAGTGCACTGCAACTGTTAAAGTAAAATGAAAATGCTAACACAATGTCAAGAAAAACAGAGACATACCAGGCTTTACCAAGTGCCAAGCAATGTGACAGCATCATGATATGATACCAAGAAAAAAAATGAGTAAAAATCAATTGCTGAAGATCAGTAGGCTCCATTTGTGACACCAATTTATTGAAGGATATGGAATTATTAGGAAAAGGAAAACTCTCTTGAAAATCTTCACCATTTAGGTAGCTGGATAAAGAGGTAGGCTCAAGTCTGATTTCAAAATAACTAGAATCCACAGCTGGAATAATTTCCTCAGGAATCCCTTCTGTGAGCAATATACTCTTAATGTCTCTATTAAATCTTTCCCAAGTAAATCCAAACAGTTCATGCCATTTATAATCATATAAATTTACTTGACTTTTCTTTTCTAAATGTCTTTTATCATTGTTTTCATCATTATTTCCTGTAAAGTAGCACTTCTTCAGCACATTAACAAAATACCAGACATCAGTAAATGCTTCAGCCTCCTTACAGTCATTTCTGCTGCAATGTCTGATAAAGCATTTGACTGAGCTTGCTAAATTTTCAAACACATCTGCAATTTTAACCCAGTATTGTGAATATTCAGGATGCAATGTGAGGCATTGTCTCAAACACATGGCTGCTTCTGAAAAATACAAAAGAAACCATGCTACAAAATTCTTATCAATAATATGAGGCAGAAGTTGAACTTTCAGATCTCCTGACACAATATCAAATATTCTAACAATCACATATCTTTCATATCAAGGTCTTACATACCTCAACTTATCGACAATAAAATACTATACCATCTAGTTTTCCTTGTGCCATATAAACATCTGAAAGCAAAGCCTTTAGGGATGAATCTTGTGGGTTTCCTTTTTCTCCCAGCTGAAAGTAAATGGAACCACATTTTAGAAGCTGGCAGAAAAAATACATTAATATTCTAAGAAGCCCAACTTAAAAAATAAGAATAGATTAATTTCATCTAATTTATGCAAACCTGCATTGGCACTGAAAAGCCTATCTACCAATGAATTAAGGTCAATCTAGTGTGAAGGTTCCAGTACAAAGTATAACTATAACTCTCTTCTTAAGATATCAAAGAATTCAAGAGCACCCTTTCATATCAATTTTGCTTGCTTGGCTCCTATCAAAAGAGAAGTGATGTGCAGAGAGACTTACCATTGGGGGGGGGGTGGTCTGACCAATTGAACAACTATAGTTACTAAGAAAAAAAGGTCACAGAAAATACTGTAGCCAACTCTCTTGCAGCATGGCTGAATTTTGACCAACTTTCTTACAAATATGAAAATATTGGGGGCATGACCCCCAATGCCACCCTGCAAAAGACACCATCCTTCACATAACTTGTGGGAACATATCCTATTCATGTGGCATGAGTGGAGATTTATAATGTAATCTTTCTCATATTTCATATTTTGAGGATTGCCCCTCAGCAAAGCTGATAAATCATTAATTATATAATACTGAACATAAACTAAAACCCTATGTACAACATTGTACATATCAGAAAAGATAAAAACAATACTTTATAAATCATCATCTATCTTTCACCTTTTGATATGTAGTACAATATTCTAAGTAGGGTTTTAATTTGTGTTCATATTTGTATAGAAAAATGCCTAGTTGCTTCCACTTACGAGACTCAGGAGTAATTGCTCGCAGTCCTCTAGCCTCCCAAGCTTCAGGAGGCACCTCGCCCGTGACTCCCCAACTTCACGTAACACCAAATTTGCATTTGAAGGTAACAGCTTGGCGCAGGCTTTATATAGTGACGCTGCCTGTTGGTAATTCTTTTTCTTATATGCAGCATGGGCTTTGAATTTCGTTATCGTAAGTTCTTCGTCTGAGTCAGCTGGGATTTTTCTCTCAAACCACTACAATTCAAATACAAAATGAGAAAAATGGCAAGAAAGAGTGGAGAGCATCCGATTTACAAAATCGGCAACAAATAGTTGGGATTACATTGAAATAATTGGCATTAATCTCCACCAGCTACAATTACCAGGCCATCAGTCTGCACCGGCTTGTAGTCAAGCAATTCTTCTTCTACTCTCTTTTGAACCTTTTCTTCCCTAATGCCATCTTCTCCACCCTCATTTGGCACATGTTCATGGAAAGGCAGAGCGTCCATATTTGTTGATAAAATGAATTGGTGCCTCGTTTTGAAATCGAGAGAGAAGGAAGAGCATAATCTTGGTGAGGATGTAAACATGGAAGAAAAGGGAAAAGCGGAGGAAACTGTATGCTCTCAATTTCTAATTCGTACAACAAAGTTTCGAGAAATTACACAAGCCAAATTGATTCAGTGGGATACACATATTCTAATTATTAGAAATAGATCTACCCATTTATGATTCACTGTGTACATCCAAAGTAGGATAGAATAGAGGCATTGCTGTTTTGTATATGAAACTGAGTTATCAATCAATATCTTAGCACAGAAAAATTGCAGCATGCAAGTTTCAGCGTAGACTTCAGGCCCAAATCTAAGTTCTCTTAACCAAGCACTCAGGTCATAAATTTGAGTAGAGTATAGAATTCTATAGTTTACGTACCAATACACACACTCATAGTGCATAATTTTTAAAGTGAACTCTTGCACACCTTAAATTTTTGTTGTACACACCCATGATCGCTTGCCCTAATATCTAGCATCACAAGAAGTGCTTTTTTTGATGCTAGATGATAGTGCAGGTGATCATGGGTGTTGCTATTGTCTAAACTGTAGTGTGTGTCACATTTCACCACGATCTCGGGTGTGTACAACATGAATTTGAGTGCTCACCCAATCATAAGTGTAAGTTTTTGTGCCTTTCCAGGTTGATGTCACCTTAGCATGGTCAGACTTTGTACATTATTTAGAGGAGGCAAGATACCTCGACGGTGATTTCTCTGAAGAACGGTAAATATCATTTTGCTATTAAGCTTAGTGTCTTGAACCTGTTTCATAAGTTCTTAGCATTTGAAGATTAGACAACATTTAGTACCATTATCTTTATAGGTTATCAACAGGGACACCTGCACTTGTCTGAGGCAGGGGGCAAGGCTTCCTCTGGGGGGCACATCTATGTATATGTATGTTCCTCCACAAGGCTAGATTTTGTTCTTCAAACTCTTTTTCAGAAGAACAATGCATAATATATTGGTTTCCTAGTAATGTCATGCCAATTTGGAAGTCTAGGGGCTTGCCACTAGAAAAATTTTCTTGAACCAAACTGTCTACAATGCCAAAAATGCCCTTTCAGAAGATGGGAGAAATAGAAAGAGTTCAGTATCAAAGGAAATTCTTGCCCCTCCTACCCCCCATGGATGAGGGCAGAAGGGGTAGATGCTCCTCCTACCCCATCCAGTGTAGGTATCCCTAGTTATCAATAACTTCATTGTATGCTTCAGTGATTTCATAACTAATATTTTGTACATATACTACTCAGAGATTGGTATAGACTGAACCCATTTGAAATCCTTCATCTTGGTTGCAAGAGTATAATAGAACATGGATTTGTTTCTCAAAGGGTAAGAGAGCTTTCTTCCTTAGAAATCTTCAAGTAATCAAAAAATTCGTAGATAAGCTGATATTATTATCTGTGGTGTTTTTTTCATAGAGGTAGGGTAACCTCTATGCTTTTTTTCTCTGTTGCTGCATTAAGTGCATTATCTCTCTATGCTTTCCTTCTTGCTGCATTTGAATGTGTCTAGACTATGGAGTGCTTATCAATTCATGTTCTGCTGATGAGCAAAGATGAATGCGAACACAATCTATAAAATTTGTTCATCTTCTAGATTGGAACAATTTTGGTTGGAATTGAAAAAATTACTCCATATTTACTCAAGGCACCTAGATTATTCAGAAGAATTCTTGACGTGCTTTTGACAACACTAACATCTGAGAAATCTTCTGTTTTCATGTGGAAGGTAATTATTGAATTGAGGTTGCATTAAATGTAAAACTACAAACATGTATTTGTCTTTACTCATAGTTTATCAGTGCTTTAGTACCATTCAATATGCCAATTGGCTTTCTTTATTTCAACTTTATGAAGAACATATAAAGAGATAAATTTTTCTTTTAGAGGTGCTGGGATATTGTTTTGGGGATCAAATCTTCAGTACAGCAAGAATTAAGGTAATCATGATGCTTTATGCCCTGAAACCCATACTAAACAGGGAGTATTAAGTAATTTTCACTAATTTGAAGATCCATTACTTTTAACTTTGATCCCCCTGCCCATTTATGTAAAAGTTGTTTCAAATCTGTGTATATTGTTTTTTGTAGTGAATGTGCTCAAATTCAGTTGATCCTCATGTCTTATGTTTTGCTATTTTTATGTGATGTTTGCATGTTGTAAGAACAGATGTGTCTAGATGATGTTTCTTGTATAATCATATGTCTACTCCCCCCCCCCACTTATTGTGACCACCCATTGATTATGGGTTTTAGAGTGCTGGCAAGAGTTTTCTATTTCATATTTCCACTTTGTCTGTACTTTTGTTTTCCAGTAGGAAAACATCTTTCAGTGATTTGGCAATAGTACATATCAGTTATTACTTTCTGTTTCATTTTATAAAAGAGTTTCCTGATGCAATCTATTTCAGTACATCTTATTGGAATTTGATTCTGACCCTGACCTCTGACCTCTGACCCTTTTTAGGTTGTATTTGCAGTTTGTTGTTGCTGTGCTGAAGCAAGAGGAGAATATTCAAGCACTCTGTCAAAATCAGTCATCATCTGTCAGGTATGTAGAGTGGGTTGGGCAGGGTAGGATGGGATGGGAAGTGTCTGTGAGGTAAATTGGATCTCATCAAGCATTGCTCTCAGGTCAGGAAGGATCAATTGAGTAAGGAAGATTGAACTTATGGGAGCTAGAAAATTGATATTTTGATAAACTGGTGCATTGGTAAATTGATAAATTTGATCTTTTTTGATCTATTGAGAACAAATACCTAATAAGACCTATTTTATACCAGGGTCCTGTTTTACCCCAACCTCACTATATAATCAAGTTATGTGCATTGCATTTTCAAGAATTTTCATTTTATGCAGCAACTGAAGTGTTCCCAGTGTTCATGTTTTGAATTGGCCATATTTCCAATAGTATATTTAGCTTCCATTGTCTATTGCCAACAGGCATGCCAGAAGCAAATCAGAGCAAGAGGGTGGCTTTCTGTTATGGAGCACCATGTCACACCCTTTTATTGACCACACCCTTAATGTACCACAACTAATAACAATGCTTTGCTGGATATGTTAGGTTTGAGCCACAAAGGTGTTTTTAGAAAAGCCACTGAGCTGATATCTTAATAAAAAGTGATCATACTGTACAAGGCTTATCTAAGGTCATGTAAACAATATTGAATTTTGAAGCACCTGAATTCAAATAAGCTCTGTAAGATAACCTTTGCCAAATTTAAAAGGTTTATGATACTTTGATGGCAAGAATGCACTTTAAAATATTTTCTAATCTAACTTTTTCAAGAAACCATTTGATGAGAAGGGCATTATTGCCCCCTTGTCTCTTTCCACTAGGGCAGGAGGGGCAAGTTCCCCAGCTGCTCCTGTTCTGGCACCCCTGATTGCCAACTAACCCAATTATTTCCCAATGCAGACTAATACTTTGTAGCACTGCTTTGCAGATGCCAAGTTGAAGATGTTTATAAAGAGTTGAAAGAATTAAGTATCTCAGGTAGCAACTCAATGACTATCCTAGGTTTAGAGGATAAATCCACTAGCTGTTCAATACTTTTGCAGGTGAGTTTATACATGATTTAAAACTTTGTATTAATAATTCTTTCAGAATCTGATTCACAAACCCATGCTATAGCTAAAAGAGACTTTAATGTATGGAATACAGACTAGCAAGAACCTGGAAACTGTCAGAAGTGGTATCATATAAACTTATTTTGCATTCCTTTGTCATTTCTCTGTAGGTACAATTGATCACTGAAAGATATGGGACTGCAAATTTCATTCTGATATGGAAAGAGCTGGGGTTAGTAATATTGGAAATCTTAATTAAAAGTTGCATTTGTCCTTAACTGTTATTTTGTTTGCTTTACATAATAGGAGTTTAGTAGACTATTTCAACCTTAAATTTTAGAGTTGAAGATTTTATCAAGAGCTCCTCAAAGGATGTTTCCTTGATGGAAGTCTTTATCACTGAAATTTTGAAGCTAATGGAGGTAGGGAGAAAACGTTTTTTGTATAGTTGTGTATTTTAAGACTTAGGGATCTTGCATTTTCTGTTTAGTTTTGAATTGCTGCTGCTTCTCTTCGCCAATTCCTGCTGCATTCGTAATTGTCTCCTCACTGCAAACCTATTCTTTGCAACCTGCATTCCATATATTTTAAAAAGTTATTGTTCTTCTCCCACTTTTTTTGCTAATAACATTGTATTTTAGATTTTGGCTGTATTGCAACAATTGATGATTTTTACTATAAAATCCTCTCTTGCATGAGCATCTATTGTGTTTGGGCATGTAACTCTCGTTTAGTTTTTGTTTCACATGTCATTAAAATTATATTACCACTCAGTATTTTTCTTCAAAATTTGCAATATTCCAGATGATTGAAGATCAGGATTTAGTTTTCATTTGAGGTGTTTTTTCAGATCTTTGTGAAAATCATCAGTGAGAAAGACTGCCTAGAAAGAGTAAGATTTTCTGACATACATATTTCTAGTTGAAATCGTAGCTATGCTGCATACCATAGTTGTTCAATTATAGGCTGCACTCGTGTATAGGCCACGTTGAATTAAAAACTACGGCAAATGAAGTTTAGAAGACATATAAGTGATCCTCGATTTTAAACCACAACGCCAACCGTACAATGCAACGCATTAGAGAAGAATGGATAAATCTTATGAAAGTGAAGGACACCAGGCAAAATTGAGCATGCAAACACCTGGGTTTTTGACACATCCCAAACTTTTAAGAGCTTCTTACCCTTTTCGGCCACAATCAAGGTACTACTGCAGTCTGACGACTCAAGTAAAGCAATTTATCCTACCCTCATAAGCCACAGTATACCGTGCCAAAAAAATGGTTATGATACGCGTTCTATAACGGAAACAATGCGGTTTGTTAAGTTTAGTTATATTACAACTTCCTTTGTGAAGTTTTGCGTCAGCTAAATCTCTGATTTTATATATTTTTGTCTTGAAGAATTATTAAGCATTTATTTTTCAAAAAATGTTATGTTTGATGCATTTTGACTTCACAGATATTAATGTTTGCTAAGTCAGTTTTTCAATAGAGAAGTTAACTATTTTTATAGATGCGTTGCATTCATTTTCATAGTAAACAAGGCTGCTTAATATTTTCTGTAGTGAAAATACTTTACTGTTTTCATATTTATTGTTTGAATGTTACTTTCAATCAAAGGAATTCGCTGTTAGCAATGGCGTCATTGACAACGAGACCAGTAGAAGTGTGCTTGACGAAATTAAGAATGCATTTTCAAAATGTAATGAAGTATTGTCTTCAGTAAGTAATTCAAAACTTCTCGCTTATTCTCTACTTGTTTTTGTTTTTCATGTACTATTAAATATTATTTCTTTTTATGGGACTCTCATTAAGTTACCTCACTCCCATAAAGAAAAGGTGGCAGCCCTGATTTCCGGTTTGTGGGAAAGAATTGGCTAGCTTCTATTTATTTGTGAACTAGTAATTTTTATATTTTGTCATTTGCTAGCAAGATGTATTAAAGTCTCTTTTAAAATTGTTAAAAAATCGGTTTACGCAAGGACTCAAATTAGCCCTCCCCTGAATTAGCTTCAAATGAGTTTGAATAAGCTCCCATTTGGTAAGTCCTACTCGTTAGCCATTCGAGCGTATTTTGGCGCTTTATAGAGTTACCAAAGAGAGGGATTCGTCAGTCGTTGAAAAATTATATTTCTTATACTTGTAGTATCAAAGGGATAGGCTATTAGTTGAAAGATCTTAACTGGAATACTGGAATATGACCAGTTGCAAGACTAGTTTAATAATCCTCCTTCATGTAAGGCACCATGCGCATATTGAAAAGGTAAATAAACTTTCATGGACTAGTTCTAGGATTTGATGTATTTATAAAGAAATATTATTAACCAACTATTGTTTGCTTCAAAGTATGGTCGCACGTTTTCCTTTTCAACAGCTCTACAGCCTTTTTGAGCTACAGGCATCAGCTACAGTGAAGGTCATGGCCTACATAACTTCCATCGTATATTCAACCTATTCAAGCACCAGCTCATTGCATGAGGTCTGGATAAATGCTCGAATTGTAGAGACCCTGGAAACCTTGGGGCAATTTGCAAATGATGGTTAGAGCTTCATTTACTATTGTATTGGCAAACTAGAGTGACTGTTCAACCCTTCTGCAAGTTATTTAGAAAAGATTTCGTATTACACGTTTTTTGTTATAAGAAAATCATTATTTTGCCTGAGCCTCAATTCTCTTAACTTTTCCCGAAATTGAGCCTGAGATCTTCTTAAATTTTTCTTAACTTTTACTGAAATAAACTGGCTAGAGTGGTTTACACTATCGTTAATAATATTGTATACATGAATTTGAATTTCATCTTTAACATTTTGAATGCAATAACGACAAAATACCGATTTTTTGCCTATAAAAACACTTAATTTTGGAAATTGAGCCTTGTGATTTTCTTACAATTTTCTTAAGATTTTGACGATTTGAGCCTCATGTTCTTATAAGCTTTTTTCTTATAAAAGAAAAGCGTGTAATTGGTTGATTGATTGACTGATTGATTGAACAATTTAGTGATTTATTGATCTAAATTCTTCTACAAAAAATACAAATATAATTAGGATGTATCGACCCTGAACTTATCAAGGCTATATTACTTTCACTGAAAGTATATATGTGATTTTGCCTCCGTTTCCCTAGTTCTTTGGGGCTTGGAGGGTGCCTCTGAGAGGACTATAGTTCTGGCACGAACATTTGAGACCGGATGCCCTTCCTGACGTCACCAATGGCCTGCGGTGGGCCTCGAACCCAGGACCACGTAGGTCTAAGTCGGGTGCATTACCGCTAGGCCACGACTCCTCATTACGTTCACTGAAAGTAAGACATAAAATTCTTTTATAGAAGCCTCCAAAGGTTTAAAGAGCAATTTCTAGTATATAGGCTTTTTTAAATTTGAAATAAATCAAAGAATACTAAGCAATTCTTCTATGGAAGAGTGAATATCATGGAGGGAAGAGGCGCGAGGTGGGGGGAGGGGATTGCTAATTGTGAAGCATATAAATTAGATTCTAAATTCATATTTGTATATTGCAAGATACTGCAGTGTTTTCCTAATTTGTTTTTTACGTTTTATGATTGATATCCATTATTCATTTCATATGATATTTTATCTTTGGAATAATTATTACCTTAATGATTCAGTTGCAAGGGGTGATGGCAAAATAGCATCCGATGTTTTGGAGAGTGCCATTGAATTCATGCAAACTGCTGCTGAATTTGAAATACCACAATCAAAAGCAAGCCTAGTTTTATTGCCAAATATCTTGTCACCAGGTAAGTTGAGAATAGTTTTCAAGAGTTTTTGTATATTGAGCCTCTATAACTCCAAAATTAAAGAGATGCTGGGGTTTTTGTTAGAGTGAAGATTTGTTTATTTATTAAAATCTTTAATAAAATAAATAGATGAAAAATAAAAGAACAAATATTACAAACATTAAAACAGCAGTGAACATTATAAGAAATACATCTGGAATACTTGATTTATCTATGCATTTCATTTGCAAGAATAAACTGTCTTTGCTTACTGTTATTGTATTAGATTTCAACTGAAGATAACTATGTTAATGAAAATTGATTTGTAATTTTTGCTTTTTTTCAACATCCTTCTTAGCCCTTCTGTATATTGAAATCTAGTTTTAAAATAATAGTAATAATTTATTTATTTAAGGTTGGCATGATAAATATAGCTAAAAGAACTAATTAAGTCCAAACATCTAACAAAAAATTGAAACTGAAAAACACTACTTACATTATCCTATAAAAAACTTAAAATATTTACATATAGTTTGCACAATCTATAGTTGCAATTGCTAAATTGATGTTTTTTTATCTTCTTTTTAAATTCTGTTAAAGTATGAGACTCTTTTATTTCTAACGGCAAGGATTGCTATAGTCTGTGTGCAGTGCACCTAATTTCCTTCACACCATACGCATTTATACGTGGAATTGGTACTGACAGGTGATTGTTACCTCTCCGGTTATGTGAGATTTTACTCTCTACGAAGACTTCACCCATGTTTGGTTTTATAAATCTCTGTAGTTCGCAACTGTAGATTTCTTTAGCAACTGTAGATTTAATGCTAGCATACTTAGAGTAGCACAGTAGTTTTTTAATAAATATTTTCTTGCCAATGTTGTGTTTTCTATATTTAAATAGTCTGTTGGTAATATAGAGCTTTACTATAGCACGAAAAAGCTGCAACATTTTCGGATTTACTGGAAAGCTTTTCTCATCCGACACTCGTCAGCGTATGATACGTCGGATAGTGACCGAAAGGTAAACCAAAATATATAGCCAGATCTATAATGATGATTCAATCAAAGTAGAATTTTGATATTTTTTGTGCTTTGTAAAAAATTAACCGTTTGACCCTTTAGTCCTAGGATGTAAAGATGCCCGCCTCATTAGCAAAGCGCTTGAGTTTGGAGCTCTCGCTCTTCATTCCAAACACCAAAAGTCTTCGCTTGGTGAGGGTCTTTGGTATATAAATCAATGTCAACAGCTATTCAAACCATTGAGAGAAATCAAGTACGTTTGTCTAGAATTCTTGCTCTTCCAACTTCAATATCTCTCTGTAGATTATTGGAATTTTTTGCTGTTTAATTGAAATGTGTTGGTGAGCTCTCTATGTATGCGAACTGTATGTCAAACGCGCAGTGAAGTGAGCTTTGTTTATTGTTTCGAAATGTTCAACTATGCTCCAAAAGCATGCCCTCATAGATCGTTTTCTCATTTGCGAATGGTTTCCTGCAAACAAGGACGTTTTATAGCTACTGGTAGTAGAAAAATTTCAGCCCTGGAACAAAAACAACAACTTATCACAGTTTTACTTGAGGCGGGTCGGTGCAATCTGAAATTATTGGCCAACATTACAGTATTCTCAGGTTTCCAGTCTGGAAAGCCCTGAAATTGATGATGAGTTATGCATTGCCCCAGATTCATTTGAAGACTATATCAATAAAGAGCTAAATGAAGAGCTACACCCCATCGTATGTCACTCACTCACTCACTCACTCACTCACTCACTTACTCACTCACTCACTCACTCACTCACTCACTCACTCACTCACTCACTCACTCACTAACTCACTAACTCACTTATTCACTCACTTATTCACTCAATTACTCACTCACTCATTAAGTCCTTAGCACAAGATTTTTGTCAAAGTCATACTTTGACACAATATTTTGCAAAACTTGCTTCAAATTTGAATTGCCAAAGTTAGCCTATTCATTTTATCTGACCCTAGACAATACAAAAATTTTATTTTCAGTTTTCATAATTTTTGACTTCACTACGTCTTTAAAGGGTTTTTTCCAGTTGTATGAAAGTTTATTAAATAGTCTGTTGGTACTACAGAACTTTACCACAGCACGAAAAGCGGCAACATTCTTTTACATACTGAAAGCTTTTTTCATCCGACAAAAAGAGTTTGTTTTCTCATTAGAACTCTTCAAATAAACAATGGTAATAGGTCCTACTTAGTCAAACTTGGGGCCAATTAGACGCATCCTATCACATTAACCGCATCTGGATATATATTTCGGTATATTTCGGTTAACCTTTAGGTCACTGTCCGACGTTTTCATACTCTGATGAGTGTCGGACGAAAAAAATTTCAGTATGTAAAAGAATGTTGCCACTTTTTTGTGCTGTGAGAAAGTTTATTATTGCTTTTCATAGTTGATGAAGAGAATAGCTCTAAATTGAGATACGTAAAAGACGTTTAAATAATAGTGTGCAAGTAAGAGTATTTCTGAGATTTAGTGTACACTGAGTACATGAAAGAGACTAAAAGGATAGCATATGCTGAGGATGCAATGTGGAGGAGAGTAAATAGATAATACCAATACTTAGAAAGATGAATTGTGTGAAATTCCTTTCCCATTTTGTCTGACAATGTTGCAGTCTTAGTATGCAACAAAAATGAATTTAGTTTTGTTTTCTTCACAAATTATTTCTACCATCGATATACCATTTTGTAACGCAGAGATCAGACAATGAAGTGCAAACGTCGAATTGAAGCAGTTTTGTCGAGTATTTCTATCCTTGATGAACTGTTAGAAGACATGAATTTAGGCTCGTCTGTTGCTGCAGAAGAGATGATAGGAAAAGAAAGCGAAATTTTTGGGGAAGAGTTTCAAGGAGTTAATGGAGAGGGTCGAGAGATAGGACAGGAAAGTCAAGTGATAGAAGGAGAAAGCAAAGAGATGGAGGAAGAAAGCCAGGAAATGAATGAAGAGTTTCGAAGCTTTCCAGAAGCACAGCCTTTTCAGAAGCATTCTCATCAGATGACAGAAGATGTGATAGCTGTTCATGATACGGTGAAGGAGGACTCTGAAGACCTCGAAGAAGAGATTGTCATTACTGATTCAAGCATCATCTCAGATATACACTTATTGTTGTTCGAACTGGCTTGCTCTATGACAAAAGCTGGAAGTAACATTGTTCACACATTTGCTGGAATAATACCATCCTTATGCTCTCCATCACATCTACCAGATCTACCTAGTATATCATATTTATCAGCTGACTATTTCAGGGAATTCCAACCAAGAAAGTCAACGATTCCATGGAAAGTGGACAAGAAGGAATTGGCAATTAAAGCGCTGGAACTTTGCATAAAATGCACTGATCACCGTACCTCATCTCCATTTCAAATCTGTTCTGTGATGCTTCCAAAAATTGCAAGCAATATAAGTAAAAATCAACTTTCAGATGCTGAGAAACTTGATGCACTCAAAGGTAGCTTTTTATATTTTTTGCCTGTGAAATTTCTGTTTTTTTATCTAGCCTGGTGACTTGGACCTCAAACAAACATTCAGACTATAGAAGAGTTAATTGTGTAGCTGTATTAATAATTTGATATTTTTAAAGTTATTTTAGTTACATAAGACTTGTTACTGGCGCATCTGTTTTCATGCTTTTGAACTAGCTAATGAAGAAGTTCCACAGGAGTGAAATAGCTAATGAAGAAGTTCCACAGGAGTGAAATAGCTTAGCTTCCTGCAAAATAACTGCAAAATTAGACTTTACCTTATATTATATTAGTTTTCCACACTTTCCTCTTCTTTTCTCTTTTCTTTTACGTCTCCTTTTCCATGCTTCAGTGGCTCCGTGCATTTTCCCCACCTCTGAAACGTAATACCAATATTCTGATTTTTACGGTACTCTGAGTTCAATTGCTCATAGTTCTATTTGATTTTTATTAATGCCTTTAGTTTTATTTGAGTAATGCCTCTAATTTTATTCAATTAATGACCCAAATTTTATTTGATCGATTCCTCTGGTTGTGCTTGATAAATGCCTCTAATTTTGTTTAATAAATTACTCTTACGTTATTTGATTAATGCCCCTAATTTTATTTAACCTTTGATTTTACTTAGTTCATGCCTTTGCTTTTGTTTAATAAATTTCTCTAATTTCATTTTGTTAATGCTCTCTAGTTTTATTTAATTATTGCCTCTAATTTCATTTAATTAATGCTTCTAGTTTTAATCAATTAATGACTCTGATTTAGTTTGGTTATTGCAGCTAGTTTTTTTCATTAATGCTTCTATTTCATTTGATAAATTCCTAAAATTCTATTTGATTGATTTCTCTTATGTTATTTAATTATTGCTTCTAATTTATTGTATTAATGCCTATAAATTTGTTTAATTAAAGTCTCTACTTTTATTTGATGAGTTGCAGTAAGTTTTATTTGATTAATTCCTCTAATTTTGTCTCAATCTTTTCACATCGATGAGAATTTAGATATTATGCATAAATAAAAAAATAGTATATACTTATTATCTATTATAATTATAATTTTATTTAATTAGTGACTCTACTTGTATTTAGTTTATTTTACTTGATAATTTCGTGTAATTGTATTTGATTATTGCCTCTAATTTTATTTTAAAAATTTCTCTAATTTTCATTTTTATTGGCTCTAGTTTTATGTAAGTAATGCCTCTACTGTTATGTTGTTAATGTCTTTAACTTTATTTCATGAATTACTGTAATGTTCGTTTATTAATACCTCTAGTAGTATTTAATTCAAGCCTCTAATTGTGTTTCATAAGTCACTGTAATGTTATTCCATTAATGCTATTCATTGTTGCAAATTAAAGCCTCTAGGTTTATTTGGTTAATCCCTCTAATCCTTTTTGTAATTTTTGGTTCTAATTTCATTATTGATAAATTCCGAAAATGTTATTTGATTAATCCCTTTGACTCTATTTAGGTAATGCCTTATATTTTATTTAATAAATTTCTCTAATTTTCTTCGATTAATACCTGCAATTTTATTAGATTACTGTATTTAATTTATTTAATAAATTCCTATAGTTTTATTTCATTAATGCCTCTAATTCTATTTCGTTAGAGCTTCTATTTTTATTTGGCAAATTTGTGTAATGCTATATGATTACTGCCTCTAATATTTTTAATTTTATTGCATGAATGCCACCACTTATTGTTTGATAAATGCCTCAGGTTTAATTTAATTAATGGCTCTAATTTTCTTACTTTAATTCCATTTTGTGTTGTTTGATAAATTCCTGTAGTTTTGCTTGTTTAATGCATCCGGTTTTATTTTATTATTTCATAAATTTATATAGTTTTTTCGATTAATGCTTCTAATTTTATGTAATTAATGCCTCTAATTTTATTTAGTTACGCTTTCCAATGTATTTGATAAATTCCTGTAGCTTTGCTTGACTAATGTGTCTAATTTTATTTAACTAAATCCTCTATTTTTGTTTGATAAATGTCTACAATGTATTTGATTACTGCCTCTAGTTTTATATAATTAATGCTTCTTTTATTTGACAAATTCAAGTAATGTTATCTGACTAATTCTACTAATGTTATTAAAGTAAAGTCTCTAATTTTATTTGGTGAGTTGCTGTAGTTTTACTTGATTGGTCCCTCTCACTTTGCTTAATTAATGACTCTAATTTTCTTTTATAAATTCCTCAAATATTTTTATTAATGCCTCTAATTTGAATTAAATAATACCTATACTTTTATTTGATAAATGTCTCTAATTTTCTTTGATTAATGCCTCCAATTTTATTAATCACAGCTTCTTATTTTTGATAAATGCATGTAATTTTATTTGACTTATGCCTAGAATTTTATTTAATCAAAGCTTCTAGTTTTATTTGATTCATGCCTCAACTTTTATTCAATTAATTTCTCTAATTTTGTTTGAAAAATTTCTCTAGTTGTATCTGATTAACACCTCTACTTGTATTTGATTAGTACCTCTCGCTTTATTAGATTACTTCCTCTAGTTTTGTTTTAGTAGTACCTCTTGTCATTAAATTAACACCTCTAATTTAATATGATTAATGCCTCTGGTATTATTTAATAAAATCCTCTAATTTTATTTGATTGATCCTTTCAAGTTATTTGGTTAATGCCTCTTATTTTATTTCATTAAAGCCAGTTCTTGATTTACTTTTATCATTATCTGATCATGGTATTGTTTGTATTTATTTGTGTAGCAGCTCTCTGGAGTCATACAAAAGTATGCTCTATTTTTCCTAATCTAACGCATTGTTGTTTATTGTAAATTTGTCAATTATGTACATAGTTTCGTAGTTTGTTCCATTTGTAATTCTTTTTTCAGAGTTCATTGATCTTTGCATGTCAAAAGCGCACGAGAGAGACGCCATCACTGGCCTCATTACACATGGTCTTAACCTCGTATCGATGCTCATGCCCACAGGCATGGACATGTCTAAAATGAAGATCTTTCTACCGCAGATGCTGAAGAGTCTGAAGAAGATTCTGAACAGTGCTAGTCTTCTTTACCTTAGTAGCTCCTGTGGAGTTTTAATGAGCATGTTTCCTGAGAAGAATGAACAATTGAAGGTGCTCCTCATGGTTTAGTACATTTTTTGTTGTATCTATAACATTGTAAGATTCTCTGCAATGTTTTGTACAAACAGCTTGATGGAGAGATGAGAATGCCTCTCAGAGGAAGGTTTTGAATATTTTTGAAGACTCTCATATAGAGAGTTCCATATAGTAAATTCCACATAGAAAGGACTATGCAGTAAGTTCCACTTAGAAAGTGCCATAGAGTAACTTCCACATGCAATGTTCCATAAAGTATGTTCCATATAAATAGTTCCATAGAGTAACGTCCATATAGGTACCATACAGAAAGTTCCACATAGAACACTCCATAAAGTAATTTCCATATAGAAAGTTCGTTGTAGTAACTTCCATGCTTTGAAGGTTCAATGTAGTAAGTTCCGCATAGATAGTTGCACAGAGTTACTTCCATCTAGAAAGTTCCATAGAGTAACCTCCATATCAAAAGTTCCACAAAGAAACTTCCATATCATAAGTTCCATGAGGTAAGTTCCAAATAGAACAATTCATGTAGTATGTCCCATATTTTTAAAGTTCAATATAGTAAGTTCCATACAGACAGTTGCATAGAGTAACTTCCATATCAAAAGTTCCACAAAGAAACTTCCATATCAAAGGTTCCATGAAGTAAGTTCCATATAGAACAATTCATGTAGTATGTCCCATATTTTTAAAGTTCAATATAGTAAGTTCCATACAGACAGTTGCATAGAGTAACTTCTATATGGAACGTTTCATGTTGTAAGTTCCATATTTTAAGAGTTCAATGTAGTAAGTTCCATTTAGAATGTTCCATTTAGTAATTTCAATATAGAGAGTTCCCTACAGTAAGTTCCATATAAGAGGTTCCATAGAGTAACTTTCATATAATATGTTCCATAGAGCTCCTTACATATAGAATGTTCCATTTAGTAACTTCGATATAGAAAATCAAATAGTGTTCAATGCGAAGTAGAGTTAATGCAACGGCTGAATAGAAAAGAAACAGAGAGTAAAGGTGTGTCTTGTTTGAGAATAAAAAAATTAGAACGGAGCTAGGCGTTAATAAAGTAGAAGTATTGGTTGTATCGTGTAGGTGTAATTTCCTTTCGTCCAAAGCTGTGATATTGTCCTACATTTTAACATGCTAGGAGTTAGACGTGGATTGATTTCTTTATCCTTTAGTTTCTTCCCAAATTGTAAGAAAAGCTTGAGAATTTCTTATTGGAAACTGTAAATTATTATTATCTTTCGTTTTCCAGGATCTTTTTTGCAAATTACTGCATAAAGGAAGGAAAAATGATATCCGATGTATTCATCTTTTGTCTGCGCCATGGTTAAAGGACCAGCGATATCATTTTGTACTGGCTGCCCTGTTTGATTTTGCAGCTGGCTCACTCAAATCAAAGCAGATTGAATGCTTAGCTGAGGTAAGAAACAGTGTCCAAAATACTTCTTGCTGGATTAAGTTTGTGCCCAATTTTATCGTTACCATTCCTATTGTATCATACAGTATGATTGGAAATGTTTTGTAAGCATGTTGAAGTATCGGAGATGAATCGTCCAGGTACAAAGCATTTAGTTTGTTTTGTTTTGTAAAACCAAAACAAAACAAACTAAATGCTTTGTGTCTTTGCATCAGTCTACCTTTGTCCATCCACACATTTTGGCTCATTTGTCAAACATCTGTGGAGTTGACAGTGTTTTTGCAAGGTAGTTTCGTAACAATACGCATTGCTCTTTCTGCAGATTTTGTCAAGTTTGGTTGATATTGAGAAGCAATTGACAGATCGGATTGAAGGGCACGATTCATTTGAAGAGTGTATGAAGCCATTTGTAAAGCAGCTAACCACTCCAAGTATAAACGATCTGGCATCATTGCTTAACAGGGGTGACTTTGATCAAAAGAATCAGGAAGACCTTCTAAGAAGAGTCTCAAATTTGACACTTTATAAAGCATTCTTCGAAGAGGAGCTTGTCCAGAAAGTGATGTCATTAAATGTGGATGATTTTAATCTTGATACCAAAATACCTGTTGAAGTAAGGCAGAATAATCGCATGATGGGACTTTTGAAAAGCATAGCAAGACGCATCGAGCATATGCAGTTACCACGATATGAATCCTTGAAAAAACTGTTTTTGGAGGTCATTTGTTTATGTATAAAAGATGATGAGGTAAAAACAATTTTTCTGCTTTGTTGTGCTCATAGAAATGTAGCTCTACTCTGTTCAGTTTGCCTCTATTATTAGTATCTATTATTGTCATTATTGATAAAAAGTTTAGGAAACTTTCTGCCCACTTTAAGGAAGAGAGTATCAGGTTCATATTGTCTAACGTTTTCTTACCTTCTCGTAGTTTACCAGGTCTATGCTTTTTTACCTTGCCTTGCTTACTATATTGTAATCTAGTAAACAAGGCAAGATGCAGGATTCCTTTCCTTTTTTATATAGGGTATTTGTACCTCAATTGGGATTCCGTGATAAGATTTTCTTCATGATTTGCATAGCTTGGACTTTCAGACCAAACCTTTGACTACATCAGACATTTATACATTACGTCTTGTGACTATCTTTTTTTCTCGATTTTACCCCCGTTTCCCTCAATTCCTTGGGGCTTGGAGGGTGCTTCTAAGAGGACTTTAGTTCTGGCACGAGCATTAAGACTGGATGCCTTTTCAGACGTCACCAATGGCCTGCGATGGGCCTTGGACGCAGGACCACGTTGGTCTGAGTCGAGTTCCTCACCAATAGGCCACGGCAGCTCATGTCTTGATACTATCTATTCTCCATTTATTTCTAGTTATTCTGTATTTACCTAGTTATTTTTATACTTAATGTTATTTTATTTTAGAAGTTGGCCTAGATTAGATGTAGTGTATTTTTAATGTACATAGAGATATATAGCGCCAACTATAAGCTAATTTATTATAATCATTCTTCCTTTGCTTTTTCGCAATTTATTCCAAGCCCCCAAGATTGTTGCCTAGCTTCTCTACTGACTCCTTCCCTTGCTCCAAGCACTCTACCCATCTCATGTCCCCTTCGCTTATCCGTTGCTTAGGAATTTACAGTAATTTTTGCGGGTATCGTGGCGTGTGGTTAATTCTTCATATCGGTATTCAAGAATCCAATTAATAAAGATGAACTTCTACTGCCTTAGGAGAGAAGTGTTGATTGCAGTTTTGAAAGTGAGGATGGTTTTGAAGAGAATCAAGCCTTTAGAAGAGAAAAAATAGTCGAAGAGTATTTGAATGCATTGCCGCAGAACAGATGCTTGTATAATCGATTGTTGAATTTTGGGTATAAATCAGGTCTCTGGAGCGATGAAATAAAAGTTACTGTAACAACAGATGGAGGTTTGAATACTGAAGAGAATCTAAGACAGACACTTTTGGCATCTTTCACAGAATACATACAGCTCTTAAAACAACTTGGCATTCCTATGGTTAAAATTGAAGGCAAATATATGCAGATTTCTGAAATATTTGCAGATGATTTGACGATCAATGACCTAAAAGGTAGAAGAGCTATTGTTGTGAAGGTAGGTATATATAAGCCATAAATCTCTACAGTTATGTCTCATATAATCCTATCTTTGATTTAGCAAACCGGAGTGATGGCCCAGTGGCAGAGCGTCTGTCTCACAACTGGTAGGTCGTAGGCTCGAGCCCCGGCCGAGTCATACCACAGACTTTACTCACTGCCCTTTCGTCTGGCGCTCGACATATGGGAATGGAGTGGGAAAGTTAAACCCTCGGAGCTACCAGTGGATCAGCCCCCCGCTGTAGCTTTCACTGCATTCGCAGACGCGTAACCTAGGGCTATAGAAACAAAGATAGGCGCCGCCCTATGCGCCATTGGGCGCCGGAAAGGACTTTGACTTTTTTGACTGTGAAGATAATAGTAGCTCCTCTATACCCTATACTGCTTCTGTCCTTCCTTTCAGGCAATTGACAAAGAGCTTAGTAGAAGTCAAAAGCCTCGAATTCATGAAAGAAAACTGCAGCTACTCACTGAAGAAGAGAGAATTGAAAATGACATGGAGGCTAAATCAAAAGCAAAGCTCAAGCCAATGAAATTCACAGCCAAGATAAACCTTAAGTTTTTTGATTGTGCAGCATGTTGTGGTCCACAAATTATAGGTTGCTATGCACCGAATGGTGATCATTGTGAACGACCGTTGGAAATAGGTGCGTATATCAAAAGCTGCTAGATAGATGATAGATAATGAAATTTTATAGATCAGTTATTTGTATGATGAATGCTCAATGTAAAATTTTATTTTGATTGAAAGCTACTTTTATTTAACGTAGATGGTTTATGAGACTGTTTCAGAATAACGAATTCCAGTATAGGTGTACATTACAGGGTTAAAAATGCACTTGAAAATTATAAGTCTTATGCTCTCCTCGTGGTAGTCAACCATCGTAGACCCCTTAGAGAACAACCAGCTGAGTAGCAATCCCTATTTTTATCAGTCATTATAGGTAAATTCTGGTATCCACAACTACCCTTTTGAGAATTTTGTTTTGAATTTTGATTCTTTTTGTACTTGATGTGGCAAATGTGTGCACAATTTGCACCGGTGCTTTTAAATAGCTTTAGTACCTCTGACTACTTTTTTCAAGAGTGAGTGAGTAAAAGTGTGGTATCAGCTCATCAGTGTATTGTTTTAGTTGATGCGATTGCTCTCTTTTGTATAGTAAATAAATTACCAATATTTTAACTATTTTTGAACTAAACTACCTCGGGTCTTCGTTGTTCGATCTTAAGCATTTAGATTCGATTTTCTCTTTTGATAATCGAAGCTGTCGTCATTCACAGGTTTGAGACATGACAGCGCATTTGCGTCTATTTATGATGAAAGTGGCCTCGAGATCGAAAACGCAGAGCTGCTATTCATGGACCAAGGGATTTTGGTATATCGAGCTTACAGTACTGGCCACCCATACGATACAGCTCAGGTAAGCTCATCTATTTTGCAAGACCTCTAAACTGCATCTGCAGGATACCACATTCAGGGTCCGTACTACTCCATAAACACCTTAAAAGCTGCACTCCTATTTTTTGCTGAAAATGGCAGGGATCTGGGTCTCTATGACCCTCTCCGACGCAGTTACGCTCCTGTCAAATATATTCCTGAGAGTCTCAGTTTTATGAAGAGTTGATAATATACTTTAGTAGTTTTGTTTTCAATTTCTATCTTTGTTCTTTGTAGGTTTGGACTGCATTATTTGAGGGTATATTAGATAAAAGGGACGTTGCGCCATCATTGATCCTTCCATATCATCTGCCCAACAGACACACTTGGGAATCGATCAGACGAATATGTCCAACTGTCCTAACTGGCACGTTCTGAGAAGCATTTTGTTGATTTTGGAGTTTGTTTGTAGTAATGTCTGTGCCGGTGGAGTGTAGCACCAAAATAGAACACAGAGAATAGGAGAGAGGGAAGTTAGTAAAAGGCTGATTGAAAAGGAATGGATGGAAAGAAAAGGGGAAGAAAGAAGGAAGGAAAAGAGGGAGGAAGGAAGAGAAAAAGAGTGAAAGGAGAAAACAAAGTAAGCAGAAGAGGAAGATTGAGAAAATATAGACAATAGAAGGAAATGAAGGATGAAATATGAAAAGAAAGAAAGAAAGAAAGAATTAAAGAAAGAAGGAAGGAAAGAATTATAGAAAGAAAGAAAAGTAATTTCAGAATGGAAGAAATGAAAAAAGGTAGAAACGGTGACGGTCAGAAAGATAAGAGATTGTTGTGATATTGGAGAGGAAGATTGACATGGGATCATGCCTGTGATCATGCAAGCATAGTATTGGGATACTTAAGCCATGATTTCTGAAGTTTTGATCATGTTTGGTTATTTTTAGTCACACATTTGTTTATATTTACTGGTAATTATTTATTTATTGTCTTATAGGTGTTATGTTAAGTTGTGATTTTGATTTCTCATCCGACTGGAAAACATATTATGACAGTAGACCTGAATCTGCACGATGTGGAAAAGACATCATTCTACACAAGGGATTCCGATCGTCTAAAGCTCGTCCTGAATTTTTAAGACAGTTTTCAGTCAAGGTTGGCAAAGATTTGGGAGGCATGATTTTTGATGATGTCATGCAAGCTATGATGAAGAATGAGTCCCTAAATAAATTCAGGTTATTTAATTAAATATTTTTACTCATTTTTTCAGTCGTCAAAAGTGGCTTCCCTTTATTTATTTACTTATTAAAGTAGTTCAAATTTAATTTTGATTTGAAATTTCAAATTTCAATTTAATTTGATCTGTGAATTTTTATAGCTAGATAGTTACAAATATTTTTCCCCCTTCAACCAGGTTCCTTGGAGGTGCAATTGCTGAATATATAAGCGAATTCATTGAAAGCGGGAAAGAAAACCGGGATATTATAAACAACATCTTCAACTATAATCGCTGGAAAGACAAATTGACCAGATCAAATAATGAAGTCATTCTAACAAAAAAGGAAATAGTGAATGCTATTTGTGATTTTACTCGAGGTGTACAAACAGATTTCATCTGTAGGCTTGATTTAGAGGATATGTTTAGAAACAGAAGGCGACAGTTTTTCCAGCTTAAAATATTTCAGGAAAAAATTATTGGTGACCACGAAAGGACATTGTCAAGCAGCTGCTTCTCGAAAATAACGGCCATTTTGAAATCGTGAGTATTTGTGTCAATTCTTTGTTAGAGGCAATTCCTGCTTTTAAGCATGTTTAGAGAGTTTTGCTCGCTTTCAATATGTGTTTGCGATATTTGTTTAAAATTTGATGACTAGAGAGACATGTTTCCATTCAGGAAAGTGAAAATTATTCCGATCGAAGATCTGCTACCTGGCATACAAGAAGAAGTCATGCATTGGATATTTGGAAACGAGGACAGAGTATGGAGAAACAGAGGAGGTCGTGATGGCTACGAGACAATTGAGCAGTATATGAATTTTCTGCCTCACATTCGCAACTCAAAACAACAGCAGTCCCGGTAATTGAGCTCTTGTGTATGACTGATCGCTTTTGTTTTAGAAAAACATATTGCTTTGATACAGCTCTGAACGTTTATTTATTTTACCTTTGTGCTAATAGCAAGATCTGATTTGTGTTTAATTTTATCAAGCAAGACCGTAGACTAACGCGGTGAGTTTGGTAATCAGTGGTAAAGTGCGTCCCTTGGTATAATTTTTGCTGATGCAGTAAACTTTTCTAAAGCAATATCTCATTTAGACTGCTTAGCATAGCTGCGATTTAGAACTAATTCCTTCCATATCTTTCCTAGCTTACCAGCATTTCCTGGTGTCCTTGCTATCACTGAAGATGAGAAAAGGAGCTCAGGAGAAAATCTTCAGGTGAAGTTTTTTTGATCAACTAAAGAACTTTTATATCTTTTCTAGTCCCAGCTCGTAAGAAATTGGTGCACGAGCGTTAATTCGCACGTGCACCCTCGTTTGCACGAGCGATGGCTTTTACTTAACAGCACGTGCGATCCAAGATTTGCCTATCCGTAATACCGAGTTTCTTGTTACTGAAGCATGTCAAATGTCTAATTTAGGGTAAAACAGGATAAAGCAGAGTTATGGAGGCAAATTGTGACAGTCACTAGTGTTGCAGTTGCGACAACAAAGTACCTATTTGGCATGTCCGATTGCACAGTTGATATTAATGTCGGCACGGGCAATTTTTCGCTCGTGCAAGGGCTTTTGAACGTGTGTAGACACGCGTACATGCGATCGCACGTGTCTCCGGGGATGGACTGCTGTTCTTGTCTGAATCAGATTTTAACATGCATAGTTTTATTGCATTTAACAATAGTATTGAAAGGTAGCCCTTCAGCCGAAGCTGATGTTCAAGGAGTTTCACATTTACAAGTACATAGGTTGAAAAAGGAATGAAAAACATTATCAAAGTGCACTGCTATATAGCTATTAAGGCATTTCTTATTGTTGATCATACTATATCAGTATTAAGCTAAATTGTCATGTTTCCATCCTTGAAAACATGGGCATGGTTGTAGCTGGGCCACACCCAAACTATGGGCGTGGTTGTGCCTAGAGCCCCCTTGTTGAAATTTTTAGAAATCACCACTGTATCAAAGTATCAGAAAAATTTATTTACAATTGCTAAAAATCGCTAAGAATCGTTTAGAAAATATGCAAAGAGGAGAAAATTTTAATGATAAATCATTTAACTACTGCACTTAATTACCAATGTAAGACTACTGCAATAGTCTTACATTTCAGCCAAGAACATGTCCTAGGACCCTTTATATCTGTATAATACAGGATTAAATGTTTTCTTTATATGTTTCTAAAACAATATTCCTTTTCATTTAGGTGAAAGACATTGCAGGCTATGCAGTTGGTGAGTATATGGAGAACCTAGACGACGAAATCACTGATCAGAAAGAGATGCTGACAAAAGATCCAAAGTTTTATGAAATCGTAACGGCTTGGGTGCATCCTAAGTAAGTTTTATTTATGAAAGTTTATACTCATTCACAAATCACAAGACTGAAGTTTTTGTTTAAAATATTTCTAACTAAGAGATATTATTTTAGACTAGACTACAAAATCTGCTCACATTATGACATTGCTTTTGAGAATTTTTGTTCAAATGTTTTTACCTAAATTTTGTTTTTAGCTATCGCAAAGTAAACATAAGTGTCGGGTTGTATCTTCATATATTTAAATCCGTCACCTCTCCATTTGTGGCATTTGACGTATTACAAGGGAGTTCAGAGAGAATCCTCAAAACGTCACCGCTTCTTAACACTATTAAAACAGTCTTGCCGATGACAGTGTATACACAAGAGAAGTCATACACTATGGAAGTTGTGGGAGAACAGTTCGAGAGACTCGTTATCAGAAGAAGGCCAGTAAAATATGCTACCATAGCTTTTGAATATGCTGAAAGGCTGTATAAATATAAGGCCTTTCTATTGGTACCAATAGTGACATGCCTTCTTGGTATTTTCTTCTACTATTTTGTCTATGAGCTGCAATAAAATGTGTTTTTTATTTTGCTTGCACACAAATTAATGACCTTCACATACTTAATTCATTTACTTTCATCTATTTAATTTGTTTATCTAAACAATAACTGATATTAACTTTTGAGGTTTTGAGATCAAGCCTGTTGATATCGCAATAAATTCTATAACAAGTAAAGGTTTATGATGCGCAGGCCTATGCTAGTCAAGTGCATGTAAAACTACTGATATTTTTCTTCACTAATTTCATACTTTATATACACAATAGCAAATTATATGTAGATACAAGACCATAACGTTTCTTTTGAGCTTTCTAGCTTTATATATATATATATATATATACACACAAAAAGTCATTAGAATGCAAAGTAGTGTTTTTAAAACAAACTATGTTAGCACTTTTGGAGTTGGAACAGTACTAGCGAATGTCTCAAGTGGGTTCCATCTTGCTGCTTCTAGCTCCAAGTACAAGTTCTAAAAATCGAGAAAAGCAGCAATGTCACACTAACATGTAATCAGCAAAGTTCGCGTGATGAAACTAAGAAAAGAGTACGTTGTTTAAATATCCATAAAATGGTGGCTTAGAGTCAAGCCATGAGATATAGGAATTCACTATGAATTTGTTCCTTTTTGAGAAAATAGGTGAGCTAAAGTTGTGGCAAAACATAAAATTCAAATTTTTTAGAGTTATTATCTATTTAGAAAAATTGCTAACAATTTATTCACATTTCAAGATGATCGCTTATCTTGTGTTTGTTGTGTGATAAAAAAGGTTTGACTTTTATGGTTGGTATTATTATTTACTTTTATTGGTATTACTTTTATTCCCAATTTTTTATATCAATTTGCCGTCATTAGTAGGTTTTTAAAGAGTTTTGTAACAATTTTTTATATTCTTTATATTTAAAATTCAAGGAATCCTCTGTAGAGCTAGGAATTTTTACGAATTATGCATTAAATTTGCAATAAGTATAAGATACATGTTAATTTCGCAGAATTTTGCTACTTAGAAGCAATGAAAATAATATTCCATAAATGAAAAGAATAATCCTTTGAGTTTATTTCAGCTTCATGCCTTGCCGCACATAGCAGCGATAATTGAAATTTGTAATAGATTCTCTAAATATTAATTTACCTTTTCTGTTTCCATTATTTCATTGTTCATGTCTTTAATATTCAGCTCAGCTTTAGGATCTGAAATAAAGACAATATACAATGAAAGGCAATATAGTATATAAATCGCTCTCAGATTCATTGATACATTTATGCTCAAACTAGTTTCAAGAAAATGCCATGGGGGCATCAAAATGGTATGAGAGATAGAGACAGGAAACATTGCACCCATTAGTTTTTAGCAATATTCTACTAGTTTAGATGGCTACCATTGACATCACTAAATTTTTGTACACAGTGAAATAGATGTCTCTTACCCACTGGCTCTTGATCGTATTCCGATGAATCCTGAAATAAGAGTTAACCATTCAAAATTTATGAATGAGACGTCATAGAAATGAGTGGAATATACAGCAATAATTACCTCTATTCACTTCATGGATCCACACAATATTACACAGACAGCTTGCGTGATTGGTAATGGTTTGAAAAGATTTTTCTCGTTAGCCTTACAGAGAAAAATCAATAGAATAGGATTTCATAGGAGTGCCTGTTAAGCCTTGTATTCATATAGTCGTTGAGGGTCGTCGACGGTCTTTCCTACAACTGAAAGACTGTCAAGGACCGTCAACGACTATATGGAAACATCGGAATATTTTTTATAATCTCACTAACGACTGTGAATTCCTCAGCCGTTGAGGGTAGCTGGGATAGAATGAGTTCTATCTCAGCGACCCGTAACGACTGAGAACGACTGCCAACGACCCAAAAATTTTAATGGATGCACACAAGCGACAACTAAAGACCGTTAAGCCTGGTATCCATACAGTCGTAGAGGGTTGTTGATAGCTTTTCCTAAAACCAAAATACTATCAACCACCAACAGCGACTATTTGGAAAAATTGCAATGTCTTTTATAATTTCATTAACACCTGAGTCGTTGAGAGTCGCTGAGTTCTATCTCAGCGACCCGTAACGACTGAGAAAGACTTTCAACGACTGTATGGATACCAGGCTTTAGAGGAGACATTTATCATACGGCCCCAACTTCTTGGGTAACGGTGAGAAGATTCCTAAATCATTGCTGACGCCGCTCCAGTGGCGATACATAGTCCCCATCGCTACTGGTATAGTAAAGACCCAGCATTGGGTCATGTTCAAGATGTGGCTAGGGTCCAGGATCTGCGCAGCACATGTTCGTTCTAGTTGGTCATTTTCATTCATTCATAAAAATACCGGTGTAACTGATTCAAAATGTTGCAGAACTTTATGTCTCAATTGCTACAACAAATCAATGCTCAATCACAAAGAACCATTTGTTCAAGCATTAGGTAATAATACGGTTATAAAGAGCGATTTCTTTCACGGCAAAATCATTGAGTTTTTGTAGCAGTTACGTGGACATACCCTATAGACGCAACCGAATAGTTCAAAAATAATACTACTGGGAATAGGAAATAAAATGGACCTTGCATCAGGGCTATTGCATGTTTTTATAAGGGAAAAGTTTATAAGAAAATGAGGCTCAAATGGTCAAAATCATGAGAAAATCTTAAGAAAATCACGAGGCTCAATTTCCAAAATTTAGTGTTTTTATAGGCCAAAAATTGATATTTTGTCGTTATTGCATACAAAATGTTAAAGATGGAATTCAAATTCAAGTGTGCAATATTAATAACGGAAGTGTGATCCATTTTAGCCAGTTTATTTCAGTCAAAAGTTAAGAAGAATTTAAGAAAATCTCAGACTCAATTTCGGAAAAAGTTAAGAAAATTGAGGCTCAGGCAAAATGACTGTTTTCTTCTAAAAAAAGTGTATCAACAAAGAGTAAGAGTATCAACATAGTATGGTTAACAAGAACAAATGAGATATTCTACAAGGAGAGGGGGGTATTCATACCTGATAACTTTGCTGCCCTGTTTGTTGATTATAGTACTGTTCAATGCTCACTGGCTGCTGTTGGTATGCACCAGCTTGTTGATAAAATGAAGCTAAATATTGCTGATAATTTTGTTGATATTGCTGATAATATTGGTTCATTGCTGATGCGTCAGTCGGTGGCTTTGATTGCCTGTGAAATGAAAACCAGAGAAAAATTTATAACCGAGAGAGAACGAAAGGATCTACACACTCTACGGTTCTCTTTTGGTCTAGCTTACCACACTATTCCTCGTAATCCCCATACGAAAAAATGCCCTGTATAATTTGTGACTCTTGCATAATTTGATTGCAATTTATAGAATTACAAAGCATACACACTGTCTTACTCGTTATTATATAATAGCAATAATAAAAGATAAATTAAATATTATAAGTTTATTATTTCACATAGACAGTCCATGCCCGGAAGAAATTGGTGCAGGAGCGTCAATTCGCAAGTGCACCCTCGTTTGCACGAGTGATTGCTCTTACTTATTTGAATTTGCACGTGCGATCCATGGTTTGTATATCCGCAAAAGAGAGTTTCTTGTTGCTGAAGCATGTCAAATATTTCATTTAGGATAAAACACGATAACGCAGAATTATGAAAGCAAGATGTGATAGTCACTGGTGTTGCAGTTGCAACAACATGGTTCCTATTTGGCATGTGCGATTGTACAGTTAATAGTGATGTTGGCACGGGAGATTTTTCCCTCGTGCGGGGGATTTTGCACGGGTGTGGATACGCACACGTGCGATCGCACGTGTCTCCGGGCATGGACTGCATATAGCAACATTTGCTAATTGACACAAAATAACTGGAATAAAAACAATTCCAAAACTCTATACACTTTACTATAAAACGTATTAATCTGTCAATTCTTGTCATTCTGGCAAACATTTTTTATGCTACATCAACCAGCAGGCAGTGAGGAGGGGGGAGGGTTCATATTTCAAAATAATTCACTGAGGTAATATGCAAAGGTGTTCTACTCGGTCTCATTTATTAGTTGCATTATTTGCTTGCTAGCTGTGCCCCTTCAGTCCAATGGTCCTGTTTCCAGTTCTGCTGTACCTCATACCACAATGCTCTCCAGCATAATGAATTTGGTAACTTCAATATCATCCTTTTTGCTGCTGGAACAGGAGCTGAGCAGCCGTGGCTTAGCGGTAATTCGCTCAACTAAGACCAACATGGTCCTAGGTTCGAGGCTCACGGCATGCCATTGGTGACGTCAGGAAGGGCATCCGGTCCTAAATGCTCGCGCCAGAACTAAAGAAAATCGAGTAAATTCGAGATGCTCGAACAGGAGCTCATTATACTCAAGTGGCTATTCTTGATTGTGCACAAGTAATACAAAGGTTTACAGAGGAATGCCTCAATCACTAAAATGCATCCATTTCAACTGCAATGACAAGGATACTCGCCATAAGAACAATCCTATTTATTCAATACTGTCCTAATAATTGTTGTAGCTTCCTTTCGAATAATGCTTCAAATCCCTAACATGCAGTAATGTCTGTAATTCATTGCTTTCATGCATCTAATACTAATACCATTGGTATAATTTCATACCCTTTCTGTACAGCAGCGTTTACTTTAATCGGCTTACTCCCCAATCCAATAGCACCTTGCATTTCGTACAACGCTCTCCTGTGCTCAGTCTCGTCAAAAAAACGAACAAATCCGAACCGCCTGGTAGAAAAAAAGCCACGACAACACTGAAAAACCAGATAAAAAGTGAGACAGAGTTTAAGAACATAAGCTGGTTCCCAATGTAGTGATGGTAATTACACTGCCTAGATTCAATTCAAATAAGTCACTTCTTCTATTAAACCAGAGGGTTCCCTTTCATGAAAAGTAATTAACAAAAGCACGAAAAAGCGGCAGTATTATTAGACATACTTAAAAGCTTTTTTCGTCCAACATTCGTCAGAGTATGAAACTTCGGACAGCGACCGAAAGGTTAACCGAAATATATATCCAGATGCGGTTGCATGTGATGGGATGCATCTAATTGGCCCCAAGAGTGATCAATTAGGACCAATTCACCATCGTTTACTTGAAGATTCCCCGTGAGAAAACGAACTCTTTTTGTCTACACAAGACTGGGTTTTCAATCTTGATGTAAGCAGATTCCTAAACGCTTAAATGAAAGGACTATCTTGCTTGCCCAATGATCCGAAAATTACCGTCTGTATATGTTTTGGCGCATTCTGGATTTGTAATTAGGTGTTGTCTTATGGCCGACTCACAATTGGTATTAGTTTTAGGCTTTAATGATACAACAATAAAATGGTTTCACATAAAGGAACTGTAATCTCTTTTGAAAACCATAACAAAGCAGGGAGGTACCTCGAATGTTTTGACTGGGGGTTGACTAGTCTAAAGGTGGGGGCTAAGGTATAGTTAGCAGGATGTTAAAATTACTATTATAACTCTGGAAAAGTGTAGAATTTTCTAATGGGGAGTTAGCATGCTCCAGTGAGGGGACTTTAGTTATTTATAGCCCTTCCGTGGCATCACTCCTTGTAGTATAGCAAGAGATATGATCTGCTTGAGAGGAAAACGACAGAACTTGGACAAGTCTATGGTCATTCCTCAATGCAACTGTGTATGTGGCTTGGCTTATCAAATTTTCTTATTAACTTACTTTGATTTCCCTGTGGAGTCTGTTACAACTATAAAAAAAAGAGATGGAATATTAGAAATTGGTCATTCATATAGTAGATATGCACAAATTCCTGAGAACTTTGACCTCCTATCCCTTTGTAAGCAAGTATGCCAATGAGTATAACTACCCTTATATGGAAAACTAAGTTTTGCCCTATCTCCCAACCCTTTTTCTCAATAAGCTCTTCGTGAACAGCTCCATACTTATCTTGAACAAATTATGTTAATATAGCATGCAACAGCTCTTCCATTGATAATAATGACAAATAACAAAAAGAGACTTGCAAGTGAAATATTAAATCAATGTGTAGACCAATGAAATATGCAATAACTGAGTGAACCTTTTGCTGCTCTAACAGACTGGTAGCGTGCTTGAAAGTAGACCTATGAAAAATAATAGACCAAATATTTTAGAAGATCACAACTTTGCTGTTACATCAACAAGTACTTATACCACTATATTACCACTGAAATTTACTACAAATTTTATAAAGAGGTGCTGTTGAAGTTTCATGTTTACATAAGCAGTTGATGCTTTGCGGAAGTTAGTGTAAGAGTGTCAATCCACACGAGCCCCATTTCTGCATGATCAATTTTCCTCAGTTATTTAGAGCTTCATGTGTGATTAAAGATGTTTGCATCAATGTATCAACATGAAGGAAAATAGTTTCCTGAAGCTAAGATAGGGCTGATGTCTTATAAAGGATAAAATCATTAGATTCATCAAAACAAATGGTGACAGTCACCAGCATGGATTTGGCACAAGCAGTTGCATGTTGGACAACTATGTTGGCATGAGTGATATTTTGCCTGTAGATTTTACACAAGCTTAGGCATGCACAAATGTAATCAAGTATGTTTCTGGGGATGCACTGATTGAGTAAAAGTTTTTGTAAGTAATAAACTAACCAGTAACATATAATCTGTAACATTTGAAGTTAGATCACCAACATAAAGCGAATATTCAGTACCTCTGAAAAAGAAAATAAGAGTTAATAGCAGTGGTGACTGTTTATTTATGTGCATTTCATGTCTGCCTGTGAGCTTACAGCAAATTTTCAAATTAGCTCTCTGGGGGTTTTTGGATTTTTCATGGGTGCTTATTCAAAGGGGGGCTAATTCAAGGCTTTACAGTATTTGCATGGTATAATTGTTTACATTTGTGTTTGCACATATTTCAGTGTGTATGTGCATGTGGAGGGGAGGGTGTACATGAAACATGACATAGTATATGGCCAAAAGATAGTACTAAGAGAACCAGTGTTGCACCACATTGCAAATCCAGAATGCATATTAATGTAATTGCCAGGGACATCAATTTACTTGAAAACAAATGATATAGTTGTTGGTTATAATACAGAAATAATAATACATACAGCTTTTGTGGCAAAAACTTACCTGATTTGTTGTATAATTTGTACTGTCTTCCTTGACTAATAGGATGTATATATATATATATATATATATATATATATATATATATATATATATATATATATATATATA
>WIPJ01000383.1:404502-419143 GCA_018155075.1 Cassiopea andromeda
GCCCTGTGCGCCACTGGGCACGGGAAGGACTTTGACTTTGACTGATATATATATATATATATATATATATATATATATATATATATTCCCTGATTTACTCTAAAATGCTATGCTTTTTCCCTGACTAAGTATCTAAAAGATTTTGTATTTGTACTTCATATCTACAAAACCATTTTAGTCAGATAAACATTTTTCTAAGTGTGTTCAAACTAAACCTATTTTAATAGACATTTAGTTTCATCTTTTTATACCCAATCATTCAACTAAATTTTCAATACTGCAATGTATTCAACAGAAATAAAAACTCTGATTTTGTCCGGAAAGCATAGATTTTTCCAGACTACAGAAACATTTCCCTGATTTTCCCTGACTTTCCTTGAAACCTTGAATTTTTCCCTGAATTTCCCTGACTGCATGAACCCTGTATTGGTTTGCTCTTTGTGAAAGCCAGGGGTGTAGGAAATTCTTGGAGAGGTTGCAGCCCACATTTGCCAACAAAGAAGACTTCCTTCAATTCCTTCAAACCAAATATGCCAACAAAGGCTTTCCTTGCGTCCCAATGTTGACTAGCACTAATGGTGTACTGCAATTTGCTGACAAGCTAAATATCTACTGCAAATTTACTGACAAGCCTAATGTTTAGGGGGAGCAGCACCCCAAACCCCCTATGGCAAATGCCTCTGGAAATAATGATGATTTATGAACAGGTAATGAAATGCCTTACTGGCCATGATCTTTTCCATAAACAGCATAGTTTAGCTTGAATCTTTTGATCTAAGGGATGAGAAATGTTCAATAATTTACAAATTTTCATGTATAAGAGTGAAAACTATAAAATATGAGTTCTGTTTACTAGTTCATGTAACAACAACAGAAACATACTCATGTTTGATCAATTCTAGATCAATTCAGTTAAATTCAATTCTGATCAATTTTCCATGCTCATGTAATGAACAATTTACTAAACAAAGTGTGGGAACTCAAGAATGCTGTTCATCTATTTCCAAAACATTCTTCATAAGTGAGCACGAATTGTTTTTCATAATTTACAAATATGAAATGAATCCATGTTGGTCAAGTGTAAATGTTGTTGTTGTTGTTTACTTCATTTTGAGTAGGCTGTTATACCTAACTTATTCAGCTAATTTAGGCCTACTATGAATGCTGCATCCAGGCATGGGACCCCTAGTTTAACGTCCCTTATGAAGGAAGGCGGAGTGAGCTATTTTGGTCGTTCATCTGGAGGTCGCCCATCCAGTTTCTGACCATACAGAGCCATGCTTAACTTCAGTAAAGCAAATGGAACTGGCTGGGCCGCTTGGCCACTCACCCCACTAATTTTATGAAACTTCATGGTAACAGTATAATTAAGTAAACAATAATAGACCTCACTATATAACGGCAGTGTATAATTGGCGAGTCGGCAGTGTATTTAAGGAAAAAAAACAAAGAGAAAAAATCATATTAACATATATACTACTCAAATCAGTTTCTGACCATACAGAGACATGTTTAACTCGTGAATGTTGGTGTCCATGTTGGTTAATATACATCCATGTTTACATTAGTTTAATGCTGATGCAAAATACTTTGTCATAAATGTGCCATTCTTAGAAGTACATTATTTTTATTCACTGGTCTTTCTGCTTTTTGAGTCATAAATTGCTGTTTTTTACTATACTTTAGGGGAAATATAATTCTACCATTCTAAGAAGCTTCATCTATGATAAAAATGGACATTTTGCTACTCACAGGATTTGTTCCTGGAACTGGCAATCCATTGAGTTTTCTTAAAACACCATCAGCAACTGTTGAATTTTCAAACTCAACAAAGCAATATCCTGCATTCATTCTAAGGAAATGAAGGCAAACATTTACAATGCTTGGATTTACAAGTCAGAAATGTGCAGTCCTATGAAGTTTTGAATTTAAGAAATAAGCAAGGGTTATCTTGCTTCTAGTAATTTATCAAGCAACCTATTGACTTACAGTTTGAGAATGAAAAATTTGAAGAAAACTTTGAGGTAAGAAGTCTTCCCAAACATGGCAAACAACAGACCTTATGGTATCTGAGATCAAGAGCCATAGCTAACAACGAGCTAAATTTGTTGCTCCTTTTGTAAATAGATAGATCTTTTTTCATTCACTTTGTGTGTATCACCTAAACTCGTTGGCTCTGTGCTGTATAAAGTTGCCCCAGAAAAGAAGCAAGAAATACCTTACATACCCTGTGGATTTATTCTTCATTATTTTCACATTTACGATGTTCTCACCCATGGCTGCAAATGCACTTATAAGGAATGCTTCATCCATGTATTGTTCCAGCTGAATCAAAGCAAAACACTATCAATGAGCGATCAAATACAATATTCAACAAAGAAATGGTGGTTGATGTGACAATTCGATAAACTATAGATGTTTTAAATTAGCTTTCTAGGTCTTATATGGTGTACTTACATCTCCCATCCATAGAGTATTTGCGTTTGAAGAAGCCATTTGAGGAATACGAGGGAAATCAACTTAAATAAGTTAATAAATATAATGTTAGCCACTCTTTCTGTATATCATTTTCATCGAGCCTCTAAATCATCACGAGAGCTTGTTTTGACCACATGGTGGTACAACAAAAATGCGCATGCGGAGGAGAATACAACTTTCTATTTCTACATAGAAAATGCGCATAATAACTTCAGAAGATGGATGCTTTTGCATGATGTTGGATATGGTGTGATAGATCCGTATTCTCTTTCTCATTTCTTATTGATTCGTGAAGAATAAGTAAACAAAATATGTGTAGATAGAAAGCGACAGTGGCTTTGTGTGCATGCGGGGCAGCATGAAGTCAAAACGAGGTTCTATGCCTGTCATATTCCTTTTAAAAATGGCCGAACACAGTAGACAGGCTGGGAAGAACCCTACACCAGTTGAAGCGGTGCAGATTGAAGGCTTGGTATGATTACTACATTTCTACTCCTGTTTATATTAATAACGTTTATTACTAGACATATTGATATTCTGTTATTTTTTGTTTTCCCTAGCCCTCACATCATTGATCTTCTGTGCTTTGCAGATGTAGACACATGGAAAAGTTCTTCTTCATTCGTAAACGTATAATTTTATTATTAGGTGTTTTGGCGGCGTTAATTATATCCATTTACTGTTGAAAATGTATTAAAAATTTCTTGAAAATGACTAGCTATGCAACATTGTGAATTCCTCAGCAGCAAAGTCGTGTGTTGTTAATTTGAAGTTATTTCAAATTAAATCAATGATAGCATCTCTAATGACAGTGATGTGTTAACCCTAGGACCCCTTAAAAGTTCCTCAATCTAAGCTTTGCAAATAGAGTACTATTCACATGAAACAAAGTTCTTTTAGTATGCTTTGCATGGTCCCAATCAACTCTAACCCAGGGCCCCAATAGGTATGGGTGAATGCAGCCTTGCCTGAAGGGAGAAGAAAAGCAATGGAAGGCCAGACAGCAGTTAAGGGTCTGAATGGTAGAAGGAAATGGTGTTATAGCTGAAAATGAACATGATGAAGAAGTTTACATGTGCACTTCTTCATATTCATTTATTGCTTCATTGGCTACCCAACATGTATGAATAAATGATTTCCTTCCTTCAGTAAATTGTTTATTGAATGCTATCATAAGCAAATAAGTAAAAGAATGAAGAAGGTGAATAGAATGCTACCTACCTTCCTACTTTCTGGCTATAATGGTGTATTCCATATCTTTTCTACTCTCTCTTCTACTCTACTGTCCATTGTGTTGGAATTTTTTTCAGTACAAACTATTCCAGTCATTTGCTGCTTTGTAAAAATGCTTTACAATTTGTTTGTATTTTGATCCTAAGTATCCAAAATTTTTGGTAGTGACCTTTTAGGCTAAATTATTAAATAAAATAGCAAGCTAATTTTTATAGAAAAGTATTCTATTTATTTTATTTCTTCTAGTAATAATTTCTTAGCTTTCTATTGAAGCTTTGGTTAATAGATATTTGCTGGTCATTAAACTCAACAATGGTAAGTACAGAGTATTATACATGCTACCCAGTTAGCATTCTGCTTTTATCACTCAGGTTGCCCTTAAAATCATCAGACATTGCTATGAAGAAGGCCCAAGTGAGATTGCTCAAGGTGTTCTACTTGGCCTTGTTGTTGACAAGAAATTGGAAATAACACATTGTTTTCCATACCCAAGAGCAGATGATGATGACTTTGATGAAGGTATGAAGATGGCTTTTAATGTTTCTAATATTATTGGGGGATTTTGTGAAAAATGTTTTGAATAACTAGCATTCATGAAATGCCATGGTGATAGGCTTGGTGTTTGCTACCCACTCTTCATGTGCACAGGAACAAGAATCATAAAAAGAAATGCTAAGTGTATGGTTTTGAGTAGATGCTTTCTTTGTGCATTCTGTCTGCTCTTCAAAAGGTATACCAATAGGAAAACTACAAACCAACTAATCTAGTCACCCCATTTCCCATCCACCCCAGCACAGATCACTGATCATGGACCGCAGACTGTCCCACTGACACTAAAACACTTGTTTTTCAGTAGAATTAGAACTGCAATATGCCTTTGGCCTAAGCAGAATTTATTTATGTATTTATGTATATGTATAATAGTCTGGTTGGTACTTTTGAATTCCTTTTGCACGTTGGATCTTCAGATATCCAATAGTCTTGGTAGTTCTAGCTTTGTTCCTATTCAGAATGCTAAAACCAATTTCTCTCTCCTTTTATGGTCAAATAATTTTTAAATTTTTTTTTCAGTTATGCTCATACTCTTGAAAATGATGATTATGTTTTAAAAATTTGCATTTTTTCTATTTAGATTTGTATTATTTTAATCCCCTATTTCAATGATTACATCATAGTTCAGTACCAGATTGAGATGATGAAGAAGTTGCGAGAAGTCCATGTTGATCATCTTCATGTTGGGTGGTACCAGTCAACTTACCTTGGTTCATTCATAAATAGGAATTTTGTTGAGGCTCAGTATGCTTATCAGAATTCCATTGAAGAGTCAGTCGTGCTTGTATATGGTATGATAGAAATTACCTCCTTTTCATTATAGTATGGTAGAAATTACCTCCTTTTCATTATTACTGCTCCATATGCTTTAGAATTTGTCTTTTCATATTTGACTTTATCATAGGGAGTTCATATAGATTTCTACACATGCAAGGCAGATTAAGCTGTTAAATTCATAAAATCTCTTGCTATAATGTATCACCACTTTTCTTTAACTGCTTTGGGTTTTCCATATCAACATAACTATCACTTGTATAAATATTCCTTCAAACTTCTTTTTGTTGTGAGCTACAAATTTTATTTTTGGTATTTGATTTTCACTTTAGACCCACTAAAGACCATGCAAGGAATGCTATCATTTCAAGCTTACAGATTGACCCCAACACTCATGGAATTGTTTCACAATGGGGAAAAAGCATTCACTCCTGAGAGGTATTTTTTGTCAGACTTACTTTGCATAGTTTTAACGTAGAATGGATTTATTGAAAAATGATGCACTAAATTCACAACTTAAGATGTAATTGAAATGCGTAAAAAGTAAAGCATATCTTTTTTCTAGTCCTTATTCTTAGCATTATTTTTTGGATTAGGCCACTTCCCATTCTAGTTCTTAAATGAATAGTCATGTTATATGATTTAGGTATTATCATTTGTATTACTTTTAATAGCTTTTTTCTGTTTAATTCCTTCATATCATTGTTTTGTTTTTATTCTTTATATTTAGTGAAAACCATCAATATATTGGGAAGATTTGTAATTTGATTATGGCAAGAAGGAGTTGAAACTTAGCAGTAGCGTATTGAGCATAGTTTTTGTCTGTAGTTATAGATGTGAAACATAAAATGTTTAAGGTAAAAAGCCTTGAGCAATTGATTAATTGTATTCTCTGTTTTAAGTTTAGCAAAACATGGCCTCACATCAAACAATTTGTTTGAAGAAGTCCCAGTAGTCATCAAGAATTCAAATCTAGCAAGTATTCTTCTTTGTGAAATTGAAGACAGTGCATATATTGCAGAAAAAGATTCATTTCTCAGCTTGGCTACAGGGTACATTTGTTTTTTTGTTGTTGTGTATGATTGTTTTATGTGAAGTTCATGGATTTCAGCTTTTCCCTATTTTACTGAACCAGAACATTTCAATTTTCCAAATGAAATGAGTTTGCTATAAATCATTGCAATATTACAATATATATATATATATATATATATATATATATATATATATATATATATATATATATATATATATATATATGTGTGGTTTATTTATTCATCCTGTAATACCAAGGACAGATCCAGAGATAGACTTTGGGGGTCTATCAGAGTTATTTAATTGTCTTTTTCATGTGAGAAGGTTCTTGACACAATTGTTTGCTATGGGAAATATTCCAATTTGGGAGGAGCCTTTGCCCTCAGCCCCCTTGGGTCTTCCCCTGTATAGTATGAATGACTTAGCTTTACATTGATGCTTTAAAATATATTTAATGTACTTTTTTACATGGTAACAAAATGTATTATATGGGAATTAAGCAAACCTTTCAACTCTGGTTAGAGTCATCATCAGCAATCGAAGTATGAAGAGTGGTGTGTATAATAGAGCACCTTTCTTTTGCTCCAGACATGATCGTGTATAGCATGGCTTGCAAAAATAGGATTTGATTATTTGAAATCTTTTTGAGAGTTAGAGGTGCAAGCTAGAGCTGCTGGGTGAGAGTCATAGTTCAGAGCTAGTATTGACTGAATCTAGTGGCTGTAGATCATTAATGATGTTGCCTTGTAAGAAACATTGCAAGCCCCAGAATTGAGTGGTAAGGGAGGTAGAACAAGGAAATATTATTGCTCAAAAGCTACATGGTTAGGTAGGAATTTTGTGAAAAATATTATAGTATATCCAAATAAATAGCAAAGTTATTTTAAGTAAGAGCTGATAGTGGAATTCATCCAAGTAGAGACATATTTTCTTACTAGATCATATTTGGAGAAGAGTGTGCAGTTGCTCATGGAAGGAGCAGATGATCTTGTTCAAGATGCACAAAAGCTCCATAATTTCCAGCGAAATAATTCAAGACAACTTCAACAAATTGAAGCACATAAAGCAAAAAGGGTAAGTTTTGAAGCTGTATTTTTTCACTTATACCTGTTGAAATGCTTCTCAGTATCTTTTTGTAAACCAGAAGTGTTTTGGTGCTCAACTATAAAATCAGCTTCAAGCAGTTTTTAGTTTTTCTCTGTGAAAATTAATGGCAAATGATCATAAGCATACAAAGATGGCTTATCACAAGACACATAATGATCTCATTGCTCATTCTTGTCCAATTTTGTAATTGAGATAAATTGTCTTCAATATTCTTTTTTTTAATTTCCAACAACGTTTGCTTTATAGGCAGCCGAAAATGAACAAAGAATCAAACGAGGAGAACAGCCATTACCGGACGAGGATCTCTCAAAAATATTTAGATCAATATTACCACCATCAAGGCTCGAAAATGTTCTGGTCAATTCTCAGATAGACTATTTCTGTAAACAGCTGAACGAGTTTTCCTCGCAAAGCTTCACTAAGTTTTATTTGGCAGAGGCGATACAAACAGCCACTCAGAAACAGCAGTAAAAAAGATAAGACATGCATTTTCTTTTCAGCCAATACCAATGATGTAGTCTTAGCATTTAGTGAAGTATCATTGTCTTCCACAACTGAGGCATTTTCTCACTTATTCTTGACGTTCTCATAAGTTATGCTGCTATTAGTTCCTTTATTTAATCATTGAATGTGGTCAGAAAATAATCAAATTTTCAAATTCCAGTTCGCCTGAATGGTCATTTCCAAAACACAAGTATGATTGTCGTTCAGTGCGACAACTTAGACAGTTAACGGGACTTGCATGATGCGATTTCTCCAATCGATTAACTAGAATCAATAAGATGATAATCAATAAGATAGAACTGATAATAATAATTACCTGAAATAGAGTTAAGCAAATCATAACTAATGAATGATTATGCTAGATAAGGACCGAGCAAAAAGGTACAAAACCTACAATCTATGTCCCGGGTGCAACGCTTGTCGCTTGTCAGTACTTATGACAAATTACTTGAGCTTCACCCTCCACTCAAATCACCGTTTGCACACAACTGTAGAAATGTTTGATTTTTGGCCAAACAGTAAGGCGATCACTGCGTGTTTTGGCCACAAATGGCCTACTATAAAATAAAACATTTTGAATGATATTTAAGTAACATTCAAAATCAATTAATTTCGATCAAAATTACCTTTGCATTCTTGAAGGTAAGTGAAGTGGAAAAGATTCTTATGGGAACAGAGGAAGTGATGTTTCTTATACTTGTGAATTTTATGTCTAAAATTGAAGCAATAATCTCGTCTACTTACTATCAAGTGCCAAAAACTAATTGATCGTCCGAAATCAACTGAGAGCCAGTACCATGGCAAGGAATAATGGCAATACACAATTTGATGAAGGAAGAATAAAGGAAAAAATAGTGCTACATAAACGCCAGTTTTTGTAAAATCTCACTCGAAATGAACATACCTGATATCACGAACTAAATCTCCCATAGAAATCAATTGATTGAAAATACAGAAGATAGTTATATGACAAAAATATATCATTGAAAGTCTGCCAAGTTTAATTTCTAATGTTAAGCATCATAGTTTACTTTGCATGAAATTTTTTACTACTGTCCTTCGCATGGTCCATCAATAAATCGGAAGGCTTAAATTGTTCAGCTCCGATCGTGTTCGCGAATTCTTCCATTTTTGCGACGAGTTTTCCTGCTCCAAATGTGTCCACAAATCGGAAAGGTCCCCCATAAAATGGCGGGAATCCAAGACCAAATACTGCACCAATATCACCATCAACCTTCAACAACAAAGAATGCCGATTTCAAGGCAAACAAGAATCTGTATATTTATTACAGCATATTACTATTATCAACAACTTGCAACCATTTACCATTCTCTGCGTCAAAACCAATGCAACCAGTTACTAGAAATGTGTTTGGGAAGGTTTCCCAAAGCCAAGAGAAAGTGGCAGCTCTACGGCTGTGAGCAGGGAAAGGATTTGCTAGTTAATCAATTTCATAAAAATTGTTTATGCTAATACAAATTAAGAAAATACATCATAGAGGGTTCATACCCAATACGTGAATCAAAATTCTCTGGCTTTTCCCTGACAGGTAGTAAAACACACCCACTTTTTCCCTGACCTCCATTTCACAAATTTACCAAAAGAAGTAAAGAAAATGGAGCGTAAAAGATAGGGAATGTATGCACATTATACTTGTTATTTCACAAAGCAATACATAAAGTTCACATTTATTGATGACAACTAGAACAATGACTTTGATAACAACTATGCCAGTACTTTACCACAGCAGAAAAAAGTGGCAACATTTTGACATACTTAAAGCTTTTTTCGTCCGACAATCATCAGAGTATGAAAACGTCGGATAGTGACCTAAAGATTAACCGTAATATATATCCAGATGCAGTTAATGTGTGTTTATCAACACTAGAGTTACGCTACCATCTGCTAAAAAAGATTGCGTTCCTACCACTCAAAAAAGTTGTATTGTTTATGAATGTTCGTGCGGTTGTGAAGCTTGGTACGTAGGACGCACTACACAGAAAATAGCAGACAGAATAAAACAGCATGTCCCCACGAGCATCAAGAAGAAAAGTAATACCGTATGAGAACAGCCACCTCGTATATGTAAAAAGAACAATTCTAAAAATAATTGTGAGTCGGCCATAGGACAACACTTTATTGCAAATCCAGAAAGCGCCAAAACATATACAGACGACAATTTTCAGATCATTGGGCAAGCAAGATCATCTTTTCATTTAAGTGCTTTGGAATCTGTTTACATCAAGACTCAAAAACTCAGTCTTGTGTAGACAAAAAGAGTTTGTTTTCTCAATAGGACTCTTCAAGTAAACAATGTTACTAGGTCCTAATTGGTTACACTTGGGGCCAATTAGACGCATCCTAACACATTAACTGCATCTGAGTATATATTTCGGTTAACCTTTAGGTCACTATCCGACGTTTTCATACTCTGATGAGTGTCGGACGAAAAAAACTTTTAAGTATGTCAAAATAATGTTGCCGCTTTTTCGTGCTGTGGTAAAGTTCTGTAGTATCAACAGACTATTAACTATGCCAGTAGTTAATGAAAATGATATGATGACTATATAATTTGCTTTCCTTGACTTTTCCCTGACTTGAATAAAAAGTATACAAAATTCCCTGACTATTCCAAGTTTTCCCTGACTTTTTTGCAACAATGGCCTATTTTCCAGGTTTTCCAGGTGCGGTATGAAAAAATAATGTAGAACGTACGAAAACCATAACTTGATTTTGTAAAATGAGGAAAGATAAGTCTAAAGAATTGGCAGATGAAGGGAGGCATGAGCCATGGACTCTGAGTTTTAAATTTTGAAGTATATCAACCTACCGGGCTGTTTAGAATTCCATCTTCTAAACAAAGGATGGCCTCGTTTACGAATCTTGACACTAGCCTTAGTTGTAGGTCAGGAACAGCATGGCTACAAACGATAAATGATGTCAAAGGAGATGAAGAAATACCTCACTATATAAAGGAATAATATACATTCTGAAAATATAACGGTAAAAGAAAATAGCAAAGATACTTTGAAAATGTAAAATTGTGCTAGGTTTCCAAAGAAAAGACTTCCTCACAACACCAATTGATGCAAATATAAACACAAAATATTTACACACAATGATCAATATGGTTAATAAAATCTAACACTCACGAAGTAAGACAGCATTGCGTATCGTAAATAGGCCAAAGTTCAACAACAACAACAATAACATCAACAATACTGATTAATTCAAAGTCTGACTCTAACAGAAAACACTTGGTACAATTATGTGTGACAACAGACAAAGCGACACTCATTTTAAGATAGACAATCATAGTGGTTCAGAAACATAATTCTGAAGAGAGACCCACCTTCCTGATTTCGGTATTGAGTATTGTTTTAGGATCTCCAACGCACCAGGATTTATCTACAAACAAGTAAAAGTGAAGATGGTACTCTACAAGATATTGGAAAAAGGAATTAAGAGAAGATAAGATTATATCACAACCAGCAAAACCTTAATGCAATTCGTTGCAAAAGCCACCAATACACCACCCTCTTCTAAAATCTCTGCTCAGGTTCTTTCAATCTTAATATCTCCTTGATAAATGTCTTCTATAAAGCTATACGAGTCAATACAACTTTTCCTTTAATTTTACTCCTAATTATCGTACTGGAATCCAGTAAAATAATCTGCTTAATTTTCCTTACTTCTTCTCTTTGTTTCTTCACAAAAATTGAAAAATTATAAAGGTAGATTCACACTTTAGATTACACTTAGACTATTAGTCTAGGTGATTAATTGTTAGACACAGGAAAATATTTACCAACATTTATCAACCTTGAAAGTAAATCATCAAAGGTGCATTGATGGTAAACTGTCCCTGTCTAGCGACAAAATTCTGCAGATCTCTCTAAGCAAGACGAATGAATTATTTAGTGCCTACGACAAAAGCAAATGCAACCAAAGTGTGCATTTACATTCCTACCTCTCGTTTTCCTTTCTTTCCTTCGTACAAGTAAAACCCTTTCCCTGATTTTCGGCCTGTCAAAGCAAAAACATTCATCAATAAGCAAGCAAGCGTTGAGAAAGTATTTACTGGAGATACCATTATTCCATGGCTTGGTTCCTGTCACTATTCGTTTGAAAAATTTTGCACACCATGATGGTTGGAGAAATCTAGCTTCATGTCTCTAAATCATGCACGGCATGTCTTTGATTAAAGATACGTATATGAGCCCAATCCAAGCTATACTTCCTATATACATAGATGGGAGGTGATCCTGCATTGTTCAGTAGAGCAATTTACACTCATTAATACTGTTTCCCACCTAGATAACCTTTTTCAACCATTGCCTTGAGAACTCCAACGTCACCTCCACCACAGCTGCATAAAACAGAATATATTAATAAAATATAGAACAGTAAAAATGAGAAACAACAAACAAGATAAAAATATAAAAAGTTCTAGATGTTTCGTTGGTATTTAAACGAATAAATCAAAGTTCATTCCAAATTCATTTTCAATGCAAAGTGATATGTTGCTAAACGGAACAAAATTCCTTCCTAAGCTGTGTATTTTATCTTTACATAAAACACCTTTGTTACAGCAAATTCAATGAAGGAGCGGCTTGCAATTCAACAACTTGATGCAAGAGTTATCCATTTTGAAATCTGAAAAGCTAACACTACCAACCGTGGTCCTAGTGCCTTAAACATATCCTCTGCAACATGACAAGCGACATCAACTCCAACCTGGCAAAAATAAATAAACTTTAGGTTCGGTCTTCAATGATAGGTAATACATATTTTAGTCATGGAATAAAAAACTACAAATGAATTTAGTAGAAAGACAGAGGGAAGTATCATATTATCAAATCTAAATAAAGATGTCAAGATAATGAAAACAGCTTGAGCCGTTCTAATTGGTTACGCATCCTCAAATATTGCAAATATACACGTTTTTCTATATAAGAAAGATTCTATAAGAAAATGAGGTTCAAATTGCCAAAATCTTACGAAAATTGCAAGGCTCATGCTCCCACGTTTAGTTTTTCTTTACCAAAAATCGATGTTATTTGATTCTCACGTTCGAAATGCTCAATATTGAATATAAAACTTTAGTCTACAACACTAGCAAAAACAGAGTAACTCGTTCTAGTAAGTTTATTCCAGAAAATGTTAAGAAAATGTGAAGAAGATCTCAGCCTCAATTTCGCGAAAATTTAAGAAGAAATGAAGCTCAGGCATAAGAAAGTAGTTGAATAAAAAAATCGTGTAGACTACTTTTAAGACAATATGACAAAAGCAGAGATTGGAAAGAATAAAGAAAACACAACAGAAAAAAGAATGAAAAATGAAGAGTGTACCTCGTCAACAAGAGTAGCAACACCAACTGGAAATCCGTAGCTTTTAGAATGTTTATCAATTTCTTGAGGGGAAACTCCTTCCTGAAAGGCAACGAAAGCATCGAGAAGTCTGAAATCAAGTCAGAAATAAACGTAGAACTTTAACATCAACATAATTCGCAGTACAGCTGGGCTTCCACAAAAAATGAAAACTTCTTGACTTATCCATGACCAATCAATAAAAGTCACTGTTTATTCGAAATTGCAATAACGGGCTGGCCCTTGTTTCAAAAAGTGAGGCCCAAGGAAGAGATAAGGGGACATTCGACACCATCTAAACAAAACAGAACATGAAATAGTTTGTTAATAAGACAACGCTAAAAACACTACACAGTTTGTGGTATCCATACCTCTAAGATTAACATTTAACAGAAAACTATTCCCTATCTTCTCCCAGTGCTATTTTAACAGCTTTCCCGACAAACATATCTTAAAATATCTCAGGACACAGCTGGTAGGTGTATCAAATGTTCTGTATAATAAGCAAATGTTATGTATAATAAACTAACTCTACAGAGCATGCAACGTCTGCACATAATTATCAAGACGGAAAAAGCTTCATTTATTAATATCAATGGTCGTAGGTATATGATATGACAAGCGAACAAACGACTCTGAATATTATCACATAAATTAGGTGTATAAGTCTGGGACTGCAGTGCAGCTTCATGAGGTGTTCGGGCTAAAATTTATACCTTACTTCCTCTAAAAAACGCCACGATGCTCCTTTAAAAAATCGAGCTTTATAATACGGCGTGCACTTTTTTGATTCCCCAAACTACTGTCATGTGTTTTAAAGTTCAAAAAAGATGTGTTCACAACATGAAAAATATCAAAGAATGTAAATATCACTGTCTCCATCAAAATTCTCGCTAATGATATGAACTTCTTAAAGCGGTGTTCACTAGAGGGCTGCGTTTTTTACAAATGTTTGGCCAAAAGTGAGGCGTTCTGCAGAGGGTGGCATTCCTTAGAGAAAACATGGTATGCAAAAGGCAGCAATACACAAAAATAAATGAAATTTGGATAAACATACCTGTAATAACCTTATTACTTCAGCTAATGTTGGTTCTAAAATACGAGTTGTGTAAAATCCAGGTCCATCCTACAAAGCAAAACAAAAATTGTTACTTTATGTGAAAAGACATTTAAAACAGGAGAGAAGCATGAAATTGTGACTTTATATATATATATATATATATATATATACACGTTGTTTCATTATAAGAAAAAAGTTTATAAGAAAATGAGGCTCAAATCGTCAAAATCTTAAGAAAATCGTAAGAAAATCACGAGGCTCAATTTCCAAAATTAAGTGTTTTTATAGGCAAAAATCAGTATTTCGTCGTTATTGCACTCAAAATGTTAAAGATAGAATTTAAATTCAAGTATACAGTATTAATAACGACAGTGTAAATCACTCTAGCCGGTTTACTTCAGTAAAAGTTAAGAAAAATTTAAGAAAATCTCAGGCTCAATTTCGGGAAAAGTTAAGAAAATTGAGGCTCAGGAAAAATAATGACTTTCTTATAAAAAAAACGTGTATATACATAACATATATATATAT
>WIPJ01000383.1:419402-435571 GCA_018155075.1 Cassiopea andromeda
TATATATATTATAAGCATGGTGGAGACATCTACTGGGGCCTATTGCAAAGTGCCTGTTAGGCTGGCCGAAACATATGGTGTGTGTATAATCTAGTGAGCTGTTGATTAAGTAAAATAGAATTACGTAGATAAAAATATTCAAGAAAGGAGATTACCTTAACCACAATAACAGTTTTTCCTTGCTGCAGTCCTACTTGCACAGCAGAAGCTGAGATAAAAAAATTACCCAATCAAGTACAAAGAATCAAAGTAAATAATAAACTAAATTAAACTGCAAATTAAATTGCATACTTCTTCACCGAGTTATAAAACCTATGAATACTTAATTTTGAAACATATTTAGCAGATGTGTTATACAGAAAATGATCCTACCAGCTGTGTCCTTAGATGTCTTATCTGTAGTGATGATCTCCAGCAAAGGCATCTTGTCGACGGGTGAAAAATAATGCATGCCAATAACCTTCTCTGGTCTTTTACTGACTTGGGCAATTTTTGATATAGGCAGAGCTGATGTGTTGGATGCAAAAATACAATGTTCCGGAATGACACTTTCGATTTCTTTTAGAACTTTGTGTTTAATTCCCAGATCTTCAAAAACAGCTTCAATAACCATGTCTACATTGCTAAAATTTTTATAATCCAATTGTGCACTCATACCAGAAAGCATGCGATCTCTTTCGTATGATGTCATTGCTTTCTTCTTCACTCGCTTGTTCAAGCTAGTATTTAAAAAAATGAGATTTAAGCTAACATGTACAAAAACCATGCAAAATTGTTTTATTGACACAAACACAGAGTATAGCCAAGAAATACTTCCACAATTAAAGATATTGTGCATGGATGAAAGAAAATAGAGAACAATATTCTGCATGTCAATGGGATGGGAAAGGTTGCCTAGATTTCTATGCTCACAAGGGCAAAAGAAGATTAATAAAAAAAAGCTAAAAGACAAAATTTTCTGCATTACTATACGCTACTTCAGCATCCACAGCGCAGTCCATGCTCGGAAGACATTGGTGCAAGTGTCACTCCGCAAATACACCCGTGTCTGCATGAGTGAATTGCTCTTACTTATTTGGGATTGCACGTGCGATCCAAGATTTGTACATCCGAAATATAGAGCTTCTTGTTGCAGAAGCATGTCAAATGTACCATTTAGGATAAAACAGGATAAAGCAGAGATACGAAAGCAAAAGGAGACTGTCACTAGTTTTGCAATTTTGAAAACGAAGCTCCACTTGGCTTCTATAATTGTACAATTGATAATGATGTTGGCACGGGATATTTTTTGCTCGTACTGGGGATTTTGCACACGTGTGGAAACACTTAAGTGCGATCGCACGTGTCTCCGGGCATGGATTACACAGTGACAGCGTTAAAAATTCAACTCACTGTCAAATTCAAAGCATATAATACTTTTTTAATTGGATTCCATTTGATTGTCTAGTGAAAAACTGGCACATGCATGGTCTTATGTTTTGCATGGCCTAAACGACCCAAAAATCGAAAAACAAAGCGTACTTAGTGAATATCTGATCCTGTCCTCTAGACAATCCTTTGGTGAAATTATCTTTTAAGATTACATGATGTCCCGCTTTCTGCAAACTGACTTCTGCAATGCCAGCGCCCATCAAACCAGCACCAAGTACTGCAATGTTTTTGGCATCTCTCTGAGGCTTTCCAAATCGATTTTTTTTGCATTCAGTCTGAAAGAGGGACATTTATCCGAGGAGTGAGCAGGACAGCGAAGAAACTGGTCACGGGAAAAGCTCGTGTTTAGCAAGAAATGTGAAGCAACAGTCACACATTGGGAAGTCAGAATATTCTTATTAGTGTCAAAGGTCACTTCGTCTGACCTTTGACACTAATAACAAAACACAGAGCTTTCACTAAAACCTGCTGTCGGAGACACTCTAAAATCTAATATAGTACAATGGATCAAAACTTAGTAGAAATAAATGTAGTCTGTGGCATGTATTTGCATGTATGCACTGACCAAAATCGGAATTAGAGCTTAGATGACAAAAATCTATATGATTATTGACGTTGAAGACATGCCGTTAGTAATGGTAGTACCACTTGCCTAGTATTGTAGTGGGCAGATATTCCAAGTTGGTATTAACAGTAGAATATAGCATTCATAGTTTAAGCAGAAATGCAAATCAGTACTATCAATTCAGTTACAACAATTTTGATCTAAGAAAACTTGCTGACTCTTGTCGGCTGCAACTTAGCAAGGATGATAGCGTTCCAAGAAAATACAACATGTATTCAGCCTATAATGACACTCTACTTGCAGTTGCAAAGTAGGCATGTACACTAAAGGAACAGGGGTTTAATGTGAAGTATTACAAAATGCATTTGATAAGGTGCAAGGCAAATCCATCTTAAGAACACAAAACCTCTGATGAATTCCAGGAATCTGAGTACTCCATCCATAACAAAATCAAAGTAGAAAGTTGTACCTGAGCGAAAAACAATCCCATAAGAGCTTTCGCTTCTGATGACATGACCAGTTCACCAAATCCCTTAGCTTCTGCTTCATAACCAGAAGCCAAGCCTTTGTCACAACCGACTTTTGTTACATCAAGTATCTTCAATGGCGCAGGATAAAGGCCCCCTGTCTTCTTCATCACCGTTTCTCTGGCCTTTTTGAAAACGTAGTCTCTGACGTAATTAACTCCAGAGGTCAAGTTGTAGGTGAAGCCTTGAAGAAAATAGTTAAAAAGTGACCCTAGAGATACAAGATAAAAAACAACGTAGGCCCTGGCCAAACAACTCGATTTTTCACTCAATTTTTTCCTCAACATTTGATCTCAAAGTTGAGAAGTGGTTGAGCGTAGTTGAGTATGTGTGGCCAAACGACTCGATTTTTCGCTCAACTTTTCTCTCGACTTTTCAACTACTCATATATCCGTAACTTGTATCAGCTAAAAATATTTACCATCACTTATACTTGCCGACCAATGAGACGCTATTGCGCATGCTTTCACTCGACTTCCTCGACAAGGTGGCCAAACGGCTCGATTTTCACTCAACAATTCTTTTGCTCGATTTTTTGACAAAGATCAAACTTCACTCAACATCACTCGACTCACTCAACAAGGTCGCCAAACGGCTAGATTCTTTGCTCGATTTTTTGTCGAGTAAAAAATCAAGTGAAAATTGAGCCGTTTGGCATAGGCCTTAAGCTTAACCAAATCAAGCATAAAGTCAGAGACGACTAAATGGCTGTAAAAAATTCAAGCGCAAAATGATTGCATATTCTTTCTGTGTCTAGACTATTTAATCCTTCCTAGTTTGAATTCTGAAACAGGAAAATTTGCCGCTGCTTCGTGAAGCTATATTCCAGCAGTAGATTCTTTAAAATTTAACGGGCTTCTACATGATGGAAGTCAAAACTGCTGGAAATTTAAGTAACATAACAAATCCAAAAATCAACAGAAATAATTTTGATACAATAACTACGCTTAACAAATATGATTTAGGCATACCCTTAACATTCCACCAAGACTTTGTCCTGTCAATTTTTAATGACCCGCTTGCTAAATCTCTACAAAAAAAGAAACTCGAAAATAACTTAAAATCGTCTATTCTTGCTCTCAAAAAACTTTTGTAATTTTCTTTGAACAATGTAATGTTTTCAACCTCGGTTCTCTCAATGCCCATGAAATATGAACTTCATTTTTCTCTTAAAAACAAAGAAAAGCAGCTCTACTTTCTTAAAAATGATAAATCAATTCACAAGAATAAAAAATGCCTTAGTTGGTCTTTCATCTAGAAGTAAAACACCTACTTGGCGGTGGCAACAGCGGCCCTTTCAAGGTATTCAATCGAGTTCTGTTCAGGTGGACCAACTCCAGGACCTGCAACAAGAACAATCGTTAGATAGAGCTGAGCGATGGAACTCTAAAATAGACTATATCATGGAACTGATTCACGCATGAGGACATGGCAACGCGTTGCAATTTAAACGTGTCGATAATGCAGCCTCTACACATGCACAACAATAACTTGTCAGCCACAACAAACGTGAATGGGAAGGATATATGTTGTAGGATATTTTGGTCCGATATAATGTATATTTGACTTGATGGGACATAATTGTATAAATTAAAAACACATGTATTACTGTAGTAAAATCAATTTTCCTCAACAGTAACAATATCAAAGGTAGAAGAACTCTCATAGAAATTACTATAACACTAGTGAGCTGTTGATTAAGCAAAGGTCAGGAATCAGCTAGCAATTAAACTGAGTGAGCAGATGAGTGAGTTGATGAGTGAGTTGAATATCTAGCAAATTGGTGAAATTAGTAAAAAGTCAGTAGACATATGAGTAAGCAAGTGAGCTGGCTGACATACAAACAAATACTATCGTTGGCCAGCATGTACCTGTCTGAAGCAATGGTAATTACAGGCGAACAAAAACATCTACTATACTCACCAATTTGCTTGACCAACTGGTCAACCAAGCCCATCCTCTTAGCCTTACTTGCTCTGATGTTCTTCCCTGTAAGCATCATGTCAAGAGAGTCTGGAAGACCAACCTTAACAAGGGAAAGATATATATGAACATTTTGCAAAACCATGACTATACCTCAGTTCTCCCCAAGGTAGCAGGGGTAGTGACAATTGAGGGCTAGGGGGCTATAGCCCCCATTAGAACATGCTAGCCCCCATTGGAAGGGAAAAAACTATTTTTTTGAAAATTTTTGGCATTTATAGTACCTTGAAAACTGTATTATAGCCCTTTTGTCAGAAGAGTAAGCCCCCCATTGGAAAATTCCTTGCACCACTGCAAGGTAGACCAATCAATTTCATGCATAGAAGATGACTCTCAGAGGAAAAATAATTGACTACCCAGAACTAAGAACTCAGCATAAACTCTCCACAGCTTGCCCAATGATAGAAAAGCAAAGCACTGAATGAAATATATTTCCAGAGAGTGCAAACTTCTTGTTCCACTAGAAGAGCACTACTTCAAATTGACAAAGCTAAAACAACAGGCTATTACGTCTCACCAATTTTGGCAATCTCTGTGTGCCTCCTGCTCCAGGCAAAAGACCAAGCATGACTTCTGGTTGGCCCAGGCTTGTCTTTGGGCTGTCAAGAGCAATTCTGTAGTGGCATGACAACGCTAGCTGCAAAAAATCCACAATAAAGTTCATGATTATAGAGCAAATAGAGTGGGAAAGCATTCTATCAATCTATATTATCTCTTATATTTCTGCCGTAGGTTCATTGATTCATTCTCCTAATTTAATGACAGATCATGAGAGTGGCAGAATTAACAGAGGCAGGGTAATTTTTTAAGCATACTTTCATAAAGTGATTCTGTATTTTTAGCAGAGGAATAAAAACAAGGAAGTGATCACATTTTCAAAGTTAGAAAAATATCCATTGTAACTTTGGTACAGAAACACAACAACTCCCAGTACTATGCAGAATCATTAACATTCAATTACAGCTTTGCAACATACAACATTCAAAATTTCAAAGCACTTTTCCTCTCAAAAGGTAGCGCCCATATTCATTTCTACATATGTAAGTTCCATGGCTAAGCAAGCAGAGTTATGGGGCTACAATAGGTAACTAACCAGGTAGTAGCAAAATAAGCCTGGTGTCCATGTAAATTAATTTATCTAAAAGTGACTCATGGCCCATGACTCAGATGAGAATCAACCCCAAAGCCTTCTATAAAAATGACAAACTCTATTCCAAAAGAGTTCAAGGAAATGGGTATTTTCACCAATTATATCCATGGACTTAGGAACCGGGGGACACACGGGGCATGTGCCCCCACTTTTTCACAAATATGTGTGTAAAGTGCCCCTTTACAGCTTACACAATGCCCTTTTTGCATGTGAGGGTGCCTCTGAATGCATGTGCCCACCCACTTTTTGAATGCTTCCTATGTCCCTGATTAGATCTCTTCTCTCTCCATCAGTACAATAAAATCCCATGATAATATGTGTCACATAACCCAGAGCTCTCTAATCTGCATGAGCACCAATCAGTACTCCCAGGCACGAATGTCACACTTCAACTTTCTGAAGGAACTTTTATCCAAATCCACATCTGGTTATCTATTACAATTTTTTCTCTGCAGGCACATTTTTCCTCAGATCTGAACTTACAGGCACAATGTACTTTTAATGAAGCCTTACATAATCATGTTCGCTACATGGGGAGTCAATAACAAATGGAAAAGGAACTTCATGACATATAAAAGATCACATACAAGCACATCCATGAGCGAGGTAGCATAGTAGTTAGAGCGTATGCCTCCCATGCGGAAGGTCTAAGGTTCAAGCCCGACTCGATGCCCTGACTGAATGCTCGCTCACTGCTCACCCAGCCACCCTACCTCACATGCCAATGGCTCAGGATAAGTGTCCTCTCTAACAGGCACTCCCCTACATACGAAGGTATACGGGACTACCTTTACTTTACTTACATGCATATCTACTGTCCTAATGTATGCTTTTAGAGTATGTATTATTTTATGTGCTTTTAGTCACTTAGCCTCATTTACTTATTGCATGTAATGGCCATGGGGTAGACGATTAAAATTTCTACTCCCCATGGTATCATCCGGTGTATTTTTTTCTATGCATCAATCATATGGATAAACAATATGAGGATTCTTGTATCTATATGTACCCAGAGCATAGCAAAACCTATTTAAAAAATCCATTCATGAAATCAAAATCACCAAATTGGATAAAACCTAATATATACACATACCTCACAGCCACCACCAAGGCAAGAACCACTAATAGCTGCAACCACTGGCTTTTTGCTGTCCTAGAATTATTTATTCAAAGCTATAAATGTAGATAAACAAAGATTGAAGTGTAGCTCTTGAGGTCAAGAACTAGTAATAATATGTGCCTTAATATCATGAGAAATTGATCCTGTAAAGGAAACAACATATTATTAAGAATAAAACTATCCTGAGAATGCATAAGTAATGAAAAATATCACATGACATACTTCAATTGCTTGGAAAACCTTTTGTCCATTAGATGATATATCTGTTGCCTACAAATGAAATATTTGGAGTATCAAACAGCATTATAGAAATGCTAATTTAGTAGACTGTCCACTTGTATCAAGATACGTATGTACCTACATACATACATACATACCTACATACATACATACATACATACATACATACATACATACATACATACATACATACATACATACATACATACATACATACATACATACATACATACATACATACATACATACATACATACATACATTCATACCAGCTAGTTGTATCACTGGCTTTTTAAGCCCCATCCTTCCTCCTTTTGCCTTAATGGGCTCTAAAGCCCTGTGCATATCTAGTTCTTAAAATATGATTATAATGGACAGAAGTATGTTGCAAGTTTGTGACTTACCTTTTCAATTGTATCAGCAGCATTTAACATCCTGGAACAAATAACAACAGATTAAAAAGTTATTATTTTTAAAACGCAAAAATATATTCTAAATCCAAGTCATTCCTCTGGCTAAACTCAACATCAGCCATAATAGAAGTTAAAATATGAGATATCACAAACAAAATTCACAGATACAGTAGCACAATTTTTGAGAAAAATTCATCCAGTGCACTACTGGTAAGAGATTTCCCTGGCTTCTAGAAAATTTTGCATTGATCATGAAACAAATAAACTTACGAAATATCAGCGCCTGCAATAAAGCATCCTGGCTTTGAAGATATTAAGACAATGCTCTTTACATTTTGATTGCTAGACACATCTTGAAAAACCTTGAAAAATGGGAAAGATATTCCTACATCAAAGCATATAGATTAGTGTAGCATATAGACATAGAGAAGATACTTTCACGAGTTGAAGCCACTGTCAATCAAACAATATTATATCTACCATTCTGCCATACCAATTCATAAGTGCTTAAATTGCAGGGGGAGTTGGAATGAGTGGGGCTAGGGGGTGTAGAAAGATTGCCTTGAAATCTATGATAGTACTGCTATAAAGCACTCTATGTTCATGAATTGGGTGTCTATGGTCATGAGAATGTACGCAGCACAAAAACACTGCTAATAGACAAGAAAATTTGCTCAAAACATCTTTTTGGAACATGGTTTGAAAAATTTATGATCAAAAACTAATAAGTGGGGGGTCCTAATAAGAGAGGGGGTTGGGAGAATTGGGTGGGCATTTAAGAGTAGTTCATATAGTAAGAGTTGTAAAAAGTAAATCCAGCTCTGATTATTTTGCATTTGAGAGTAGAATAATGGCTCCTGCTAAATTGAGTGAAAGATTAATTTTCTTTTGTTATGAAAAGTATTTAAATATGTAGTGAAAAGCTAACTTCATAAATGAAACTAAAGAAAAAAGACTGCTTACATCAACAAATTCTCTTGTTAAAACTTCAGATAAGACATTAACCTGTAAAACACAAATTATGATCTAAAGTGCTAATAATTTGGAACAAACAAAGAGAATAGCAATGATAAAAAAGCCAAATTTTCTATCATTTTGCGATTTGCAATAGCTTTCATGTTTACTTAAAAAGGCTTAATATCTACAAAAAAATACTTAAAATTTTCATAGCATAAGTAAAATCTTATTTGTGTACACCTTAAATGTAAATCATCTCTATACTACTAAAAAAGATGAACTAATAGTGACTTTGACAACCACCAAAGCACAGTTAGAAGTAATATCAAATCCATCACTCATCCTTGAGAATATGATACACATCATTTTGCAAAAGATTGCATACCTTTGAGTTTGGTGTATCAAATCTTATAACAGCTACACTATCTTGGATATCATACTTAACACAAGGTGCTCCTAAAAATGAAGTTCACAAAATATAAAAATAACCAATAAGAAGTATGGTTAACAAAGCCTCTAACTAAGTGCATAGTTGGAGGCTTTGTTCAAAGATCTTAAATTGCCACAGCACGAAAAAGTGGCAAAATTCTTTTCACATACTTTAAAGCTTTTTTTCTCTGACACTCATCAGTGTATGAAAACATTGGATAGTGACTTAAAGGTTAACCGAAATATATATCCAGATGTGGTTACATGTGATAGGATGCGTCTAATTGGCCCCAAGAGTTGTGTAGCTTATGAATTTTCGTGCTGATGTGAAACTTGGTATGTAGGACACACTACACAGAGACTAGCAGACAATAAAGCAGTGTGTCCCGCCACGAGCATCAGGAAGAAAAGTAATGCCGCACGGGAGCAGCCACTTTATATATGTAAAAACAACAAGTCTAAAATTAATTGTGAGTCGACCATAGGACAAGACCTAACTGCAAATCCAGAATGTACCAAAACATATAAAGACAACAGTTTCCGGATCATTGGGCAGGCAAGATTGTCTTTTCATTTAAGTGTTTTGGAATCTCTTTACATCAAAACTCAAAACCCAGTCTTGTGTAGACAAAAAGAGTTTGTTTTCTCATTGGGACTCTTCAAGTAAACAACGGTTCATAGGTCCTAATTGGCCACTCTTGGGGCTAATCAGACGAATCCTATCACATTTAACCACATCTGGATATATATTTTGGTTAACCTTTAGGTCACTATCTGACGTTTTCATACTCTGATGAGTGTCAGCTGAAAAAAAGCTTTCAAGTATGTCAAAAGAATGTTGCTGCTTTATCATGCTGTGGTAAAGCTCTGTAGTACCAACAGACTATATATTACATTGCATAACATAACCAGTGCCCAAGAATTTGACAATGTTGCCCTCTGTCAAAACAAAACAAACCTTTTGAAGGCTACTTTGTCGCAACCAATTACTTTCACAATGAAGGTGGCTAAATGTTCAAAGTAAACCAAGGCAAAACGTGTTACACCTTGAAAAGCAAGGCTGCCAGATGTGCAGTTTTCATGCCCAATTGGGTTGGTTTCTTTGTCACTGTGTGGGCTTTTGCTCTGGGCTGGTTATAGGATGCTCTTTAAGATTTTGAGTCAAAAAGTGAGAAACTTATGTTTGTGGATAGATTAAGTGCACTCAATTTATAAGAAACTAATTTATAAGAAACACATGTGCAGTGCTTTAAAAGAAACTGGTTACGTGAAACTTGCCTAAAAACTGAGAACCATGTATAAAAGTTTTAAAAGAAACTACTTTGTATGAAAACAAGTCATAGAAGCCATGAAACCTAACAAACCCAGAATACAATGAGATAGCAATTATGACACTTAGCATAAATCCTCAAACTAGCTCCTTGGGGGCTTGTCTATTTTTTTGATTTTTGCATGAGTGCTTATTGCATTATTGAAAGTGTGATTGAGCAACAATCAATTTCAAAGCTCCTTCTTTCATAGGATAAATTTTATAATCTAAATTCAACAGTCTAAACGTCAATCAAGAGCAATATCTTCATCTTCTGTGATGTCCTTATCTAGGATCATGAAGTCTTGACAGACCTCTTGTATATTCATTTCATTGTTAATGAATGGATTGTCCTCTTTACTGTCAAGTATCTTCAATTGGGCTTTTGACATTTCTCATCCAGCACTGCAAGGCTTATCAGCCTTGAAGCATGATAACAGGTCATCCTGGCTACCATCAGTGGCAACCGAAATGCCACATGCCAAGAAGATATTCTTGAAAAAACTACTTGAAAAAGAAAGTATTCTCAAACTTGCTGTGCATAACAAACTCAATGTTAAGATCCCTTGTATTTTGTAAGAACATTCACCTAATCATTTACTGATGCATGAATTGCTATTACTCAATGAAATGCCATTGGGTTACTTACAAATCAATGTATTATTGGTGGGGAATCTTTTAAGTGGGGGGCTATTTGAGGGGGGCTTTTAAACACTTTTAGCACTAGGATGGGAGCTTATTAAAAGGGGGGGTGCAATTTGAGGACTTATTGTAAGATGTATATGTGTATATATTATTGTAAGATGTATATGTGTATATATTATTGTAAGATGTATATGTGTATATATTATTGTAAGATGTATATGTGTATATATTATTGTAAGATGTAAATGTGTATATATTATTGTAAGATGTATATGTGTATATATTATTGTAAGATGTATATATAGGTTTTCATTTTGAAAATAAGACACTGATTTTGTTGGCACTTCATATTATTTGTATGTAGTTGGGTAGAGATTACTGCTTTTGAACTTTAGGATTAACACCAGGTCTAGAATTAGAAAGCTACTAGTCCCCATCAAGGAATTTTCTTATGAAAGGCTTTATCACTACAATGGTATAAATCTCTTAACAGTAACTTTGCTTTCTGAATGACACAACTCATAAATGCAACCCAAAACCCAAAGATATGTTGATTGATGATGCACACATAAATTCCAAGTTGGGTAGGTTTGGACTGCTCCTGAGAGGATTTTGGGATATTCTGGCCTATTGTTGTAAGTTAATCTATATGGGAAAGTGGTAAATCATCTGGCAACACTGTTGCAAAGCCCCAAAATTGGATGGATTGTTGTAAAAGCAACCTAACAATATGTGCTCTGCTTCCCAATTCTTCCAGTTTTCTACTATAAATACACCCCCTCCCCCCACACACATACACAAAAAGTTACAGTCACATTGAATGAAATATACATAAATAAAGCAAACCATGCTAACATACCTCCTGCTTGAGCAGACAAAAATCTCTGTGTAACTTGGGATGAAAGGCCTGTTGAGCAAAGATGATGCATCCAACATTTTACTATCTGTTTATTACTGTTTGTTTTATAAAAAATTACTTTATGGGCTGGACCAACAGAACTTGATCTTGATCATTACAATGATTAAGTAGAACAGCTCTTTACAAAATTGGATGAGGTAAAATTGAGAATAGAATAGAATAATGTGGAACAGCTCTTTACAAAATTGGATGAGGTAAAATTGAGAATAGAATAGAATAATGTAGAACAGCTCTTTACAAAATTGGAGCTAATTGTTGGGGGCATGAGCCCTTCCAGCCTGCCTGTGCATAACGGGCTGACAATTGATGGGAAGGTTCCTTTGTTTGTAATTCTGGCTCCTTCACTTGCAAACAATGATTAAGTAGTCAATGGGACAGTGGTGTGCCAAAAGACTTTTGAGTAGGATGGGGGTATGCAAAAAAAACTTTAATGACAAAGAAAAATGTCCCAGAATTACTGGCAATTGATAGTAATGATCACAGAACAAGTATTTAGCCAACAAGGTATGGAGTTACTGACAGTATCAGCAAAAATGGGGGTGTGACACCCCACGCCCCCTACTTTGGCACACTCCTGACTGGGACATCTAGTTGAAATAAATTAAGGACCAATTCAACTTGTATATGAGCACAGCTCTTCATAATGAACACACAACAATTGGTAAAATGTAGCATTGGTTTAGCCATTTTAATTCAATAAATGTTAGTTTAGCTTTGTGATCTCCCTCAAAAGTAATCCTGAAATCTCTCTTCTTCAGCGATGCATGAAGAATTCAAAAAGTGGGGGGGATGAACATTCATTCAGGGGCACACTTACAAGCAAAGAATGACAACAATATCAGCTGACAAAGAGACCTTGGGGGCACGTGCCCTCTGTGCCCCCCAAGGTCCCTACGCCCATGCTCTTCTTATTTTCGACTAACGAAATACAAACTACTTCGCCTAAGAATACATGTACATAACTATATACAACTCTAAAATCTAGAGACGGCAAGCAACAATGCCATCTTTGATGAAGAAGCAACTGATCCGTGAAATCATGACAATACTTGTCACAATTACAATTTGCAATCTCCCATACTAACTTACCAGAAATGGGCTTAACGTGACCAACAAGTCTTGATGCAAAATATCTGGCTTGCACTGACAGCATTTTCTCGGGTTTACTGACAAAAACAACCACTTCTTTGGAACATGGAAGTTGCTAACACCCCCACACCTGGGTAGTCCAGAAGAGGGTCGAAGTCCATAAAAACCTCATTTTCAAACGCTACCTCGAGTGCAAGAGTGACCACGAGGACAGAAGCAACTGGTCATCATAATAATCAATACCAGAATGTAAAAGTTCTACAATGACCAAATATATTCAATATTCTGCAGAAAAATTCTTTAATTATCTCAGCTGAAACAGTTATACCATAAATCAGATGTATAAAATGTACAAACTATAGCAAAACATCAGATACATTGGATTAGGCATCGTATTGGACTGCACACTTTGAAAATGCGATGTTGTGGGCAATAAGGGCTTTGGTGAAAATACATTTCCTATTCCCAAGCCTGCACCCTGCAACAAGAAATAATATTCCTACGCGAAGGACTACATTATTTATTATTGCAAGAATTCCATGGAGCCATACTGCAATACATAAAAGGAAGAATTACAACCACTATCTTAAGCTAATTTTTAGTTGCTTCAGGAATGGCGTTAGCTAAATCAAATAATGATGATTTGAAAATTTCCTTGGATTATCTGGGCTTATGAGAAAGTTTTATGTTCTTTGTAATTATGTGAGTTTCTAAGATATTGACCTCAGAACTGAACAACAAAACTTAGGCCTACCAAGCTTCTAAAACAAAAAATAAATTTTAGTTCAGTTGCATTTCATGCACAAATCAGTAATGGAAGATGTACATGAAAGTTCACAGTTGCTAATTTTGATTTCAGGAATTCTTAGGATATACAAGCTATGAAAGCAGCAAATGCAATGAAATTATGTCCCAATGAAATCAATCTAAGACCAATGCCTAAGTAGAGCGCCTTCATCTAATATATACAGTTCAATAAAACATTCACCAAACATTTACGTAAATCTCTAAAACTATAAGACATCTATATCTAACAGCATAATCCCCACAATAAATTATCACTATCATTCCAAAAAATTATCACCAAAAATATAACGGCTTTAATTTAAAATATAACTATTTAACACTAGGCATGAGGTTCAAAAATTTGATAATCTTGTGTCAAATTTGGAATTATGAACTGAAAATTCAATACCAAACTTTCAAACCAAAGTACATGCCAGATAGATGAATTAAAGATATTTGGTGACCAGTATGGAGCCATGGTACAATACTGTGAGCTACATCTTTGGAAACTGATGTTATATGAAAATTGGAAGATCTGCAATGCGAGCATAATTAAAGACGTATTGTGACGTCACAAGAGAATGTCTCCAAAAACACCAGGATTTGATTAAAGAAATTTCCACGTCAAATTGAATCGAAATTTGTCAAAGAACTAGACTCTCTTTTAAATGGAAACCGTTATTCAAACGATGATTCGGAAATTCTACTACGAATCCTTAAATGTCTAAAATATTCTTACGTTAAAAAATTTACCCATCAAAAATATTCAATGTATATATTTACATTAAGCAAGAAAGCACAAAAGGTATTCCATTTCCATAAAGACCAACAAAAATACGTAAAAAGTGAGATCACTTTAATTCAGGAATTTGAACAACTTAATCAATTTGTTTCTTCAGCAGATCGGCGCGTGCCATTTCCAGGCATTAGTCCTAACCATAGGTATATTTCCTGCCATTGGTCCTAAACATTGGTAAATTTCCAGCCATTGGTCCCGAATTCGCACAGCTCTATGATTGGTAAAACTTATAAATCTGTGGCACTAAAGAAGGTAAATTTTTCGCAAAGAGTTTCTCGGTACTAAAATCAATGCATTTCACCGCGGCAAATATTCTCCTCATTCCATACGAAGTTGAATCCGGTGGCCAAGGCAACCATTGTAATAGAATCGCTATGATTGGCTTGTGGTACGAGGCTGCAATGCTGACCTCCTTTAAACAATTAGGACTTTGCAGATAGCTTGAGCTAAGACACAATAAAACAACATTGGATTGTCGAATCCGTTTTTCAATTTCGTTAGCTAGATTCTCATGTATACTGAGACGAGACATTGAACTCGGAGTCGTCCTTGGCAAGCTTTGGGTAATAGGTCGCTTAGTGACGTGATTCATGTCCGACCAACAAGTGATGTTGTTAGTTGAAAGATTCTCCAAGATTCTTTTAACTTTTGATTGGTGATCCCATTGATAACTCACAAATGCCTTTAATGTCTGCAGATTTGAGTTGACTTTGCTCGGTACTGATAACGTGTGTGCATGGGCCTTGTTGAAGTCTGTCATGCCTTGATGGAAATTGAGCAAACAATTAATAAGCTACCATTGTAGACAAAGTTTTTTTGATATTCTCAAATTATATACTGAAACATGGACCAAGGAACCGGGGGGACACAGGAGTCAGGCACCTCACCATTTCTCATAAATTTGCATGTAACTTGCCCCCGATTTAGTTTACATTGTTGCCCCCTTTTATTGTTTGTGAGGGTGTCCCTGAATGAATATTCCTCCCACTTTTTGGACGCCTACTACGTCCCTGTACTGAAAGCATGCAAAACAAAGTATGAAATAGCAAGAATTAATAATAATTTCTACACGCAGATACATGAGGATGCAGAAAACATAAAAGACAAAACTTACTGATATTAACGGGGAAATGATATTAAATCTCATACGAAAATGTCTCATTGTAATTTAACAGAACTTGGACCGACAATGTTGAAATTGTTAAGCATCAATTACATTTTTTTTAAAAGAACCAATAAAATTGAGGTTCAGGCTGGCTGTTCTTAATTTTCCCAAATTGTGAGGCTGAATTGTTTTTAATTGTTCCTAATTCAGTAGCATGTAGGCCATTTAGAGATACATAGAAAGACAATATACAAGACAACACTGGCTGTTTTGATTGATTGAGAGGCAAATGTTACAACCAAGATGATCTCTCTTGCGTATTAATGTTTTTTATTAAGACAATACAATAAACAATTATGAATAGACTATGCTAGCACTATATCTAGTTCCGCAAGGAGCAACAAATTTGCAAAAATGAAAGAGGAGAAACGACAAGGCTGCCAATTCTCTTCAGGCTGACAAGGAAAGTACATTTCATGCCCATTTGTTAGTGGAAAGCTAGAGCAGCCATGGCCTAGCGGTAATGCACTCGACTAAGACCAGCATGGTCCTGGGTTCGAGGCCCACCACATGCCATTGGTGACGTCAGGAAGGGCATCCGGTCCTAAATGTTCGCGCCAGAACTAAAAGTGCTCTCCGAGGCACCCTCCAAGTCCCAAGGAATTGGGGGAAACGGAAATAAAATCGAGTATATATATATAT
>WIPJ01000383.1:443054-456607 GCA_018155075.1 Cassiopea andromeda
TATATATATATATATATATATATATATATATATATATATATATAAATCATGACTGTTTTCCATTTCAAAGTTCTACGGTTTTATTCCAAAGCAGCACTGTTTACTGCAACAGCAACAACATTCAAAAAAAACAGGGCGAGCTTGGTTCACTGATGGCTTGGATGAATGCCAAACTCATGACAGTAAGTATTGCAATGAACTAACTAGAAACAACTTCTGAGAAGATGGTAAAAACATACTATCGCTGACTTTTCTTCTGATTATTGAAAAATGTAGTTAAAACTCTGGTGGTCCATTATTGAAGCTGAGTTTTAAATTGGTGGATTACTCCATCGCTTCTAGAATTTACTTAATCTACTGTTTACAAAAGAATTTCTTAACTTTTCCGTATCAAAGATAAATTATTGCTGAAAAAGCAACCAAATCAATAAGGTCTTCCAGTTGCTACTTTAAATGCACACAGAAAATTCAGTCTTCTAGCATTCTGATAAGCTTCCAGGTTCCAACAAAGGAACTGTAGTCAAATTAGGCTATTTATGGCTAAAATCTTACTTCCAGCGTTTATGTACTTTCATAGCTACATAAATCTACTATTCATTCTGTCAAAACACCTTCCAACTTTAAAAGATGCAAAGTTGAAGCGGACTGAGTCAACCTGTTGTCTTACGGTGTTGCACAATTAATGATTCACATCAAATACATGTTTTTCATAAAAAACAAACTTCCCGCCTTCAGCTTGGATTTTTCTCAATATCTCACCTAATCCACCCTTAAATATTTCTTAATTGTATTCTTATGATTTCCAATAACATTTACTCAGATCAAGTAACTACGATTCAAGAAATATGATGTTCAGGTTTTGTGGGCCATGTAATGTTTGTTGATCAAAATTTTTTTACAAAAACAGCTCTGCTCAAGTTATTATCTGAAACTGCCTGTGCTTCTTAAATATTTCATAATTTTTGCCTAAATTCAGCATCATGTTTCTTATAGACATTTTTCTGCTATAAAAAAAGCATGCATTTAGACCGGGGAATTCTCATAACAATCTAATGATCAGGGTAACCAAAAATTTTCATGAAAGAGTAGAAAGAAAGAATAGAAGTAGGAGATCAGAATTCCGAGTTGGGACGTTTCTAAAAATAGACGAGTGTCACGTGACAATGACGTAGGCAAATATACGATATACAACGATCAGAAAAGCTTTCATTTCCTCAAATTTCAAATGTGAATGCATATTTGGAATGCCTGTTAAAAGTTGTGTCGAATGTATAAAAGAACCATATTCCTAAGATGTAAGGTTAAAAAGATACCCTGATTTTTGGTTACCCTGATTCTATGATTGTTATGAGAATTGCCCTGTCTAATTCTTTGAACGAGATGAGGATCTATTTAGCACTGAAAAACATAACAGCATGAATAATTACGTACCTTCCATCGGTTTCCGCATTCATTACACAAAACAAACGTTGTCATTGGCTCATCAGCACTTCTCGTTTGGACCTATGTAAACACAATTTACATAAATTCAACAAACAGGAATTACAAGGGGTTCATTTCCAGATGAGATAGGCGGAGGGGAGCAAACACCCCCGACTTGATTGATTGATTATAAACAATATTTATAAACTATTATCTTCTTTTCTCTATTAATTTCTTATATTGTATTGTGGTCTTGTAATTAGATTCGTCACATTTTATTCTTTCATATTAATTTTATCTATTTTGTAAGCTTTTAAGTAGAGTGCCCCCTCGAAAATCAGCTATGCTGAAGGGCAACCCTTGTATAAATATATAAAATCAATCAATCACTCAATCAATCAATCAATCACTCACTCAATCAATCAATCAATCAGATACGACCAAACTAACCAGTTGAAAGGGTCATTCTCATAAACTGTCAACCTAGAGTGTAACAGCAACTCTCTTGCTAAGGACATCAAGTAGGTGAAATCAGCAGAGTATTGATCAAACTACAATGTTTTGGAAGTTACCACCACAGTTAGCAAATGTTTTTGAAATTTATAATTTTGTGGCTGATTTAGATTGTTTGCAAAATTCCATACGTAGTGTATTTTGCCACGTACATCACTCGATATTTTGCGATATCTTGAAAGATACTTCTAAACTTCATCTTTTACGAAAAACTAACAAATACCAGGACTTGAATATAAATCTAAGACAACAGTACAATGACGTTAAACTGATAAGCCCCTCCATCAGCACTTTAAGTATTATTTCATCTCTCTCAATTGCTTTTATCGAAATGCTCAAAGAGATGAAGGTTGAAAATATTCATCAAGATTACATATTGAAAAAGATATCTGCCATTACAATCAGATCTACTTATTTCATCTTCTGCAGACGAGGAAAGGATTGGAATACTCAGGAACTATTGACTTGTTAATACATTTTCTATCTTATTTAATTTTTCATTTGCAACACGAGTAGCTAATTATAAACTACCTATGTTTAGCGAGGTTTATGATTGTATTGTAGAATTTCAATATACTTAAATTGTTTACGCATTGAGTTTTGTTTTAGTATAGTCAACTATTAAACCATTAATGATTGGCTCTTAGCAATGCAGAAACATTTCAAAAAACAAAATATTATTGGGATGATGTAATTTGTACCATGTCACGTACGTCACGCAACTTTAAAGCATTCTGCTAAACATATGGTTTTGCTAGATGCAAAGTTGAGTTTTAATTTTTTTAGCTCTGTTTGTTCATTTAATTTCATGACAAAGATATGCTAGAGTTAGTTTATAGGTGTTTTCACTAGCATTTTAGCCATTTTACCTCAAATTTTTCTCATTGGATGTCACGCACGACACGTGAAAATGGCACTGAAAGGAAATGAAGGGAAACCTTGACCTACTTGGTTGTATGTCGTGTTTCTTTTGCCGCATTTCCCACACTTGAATTGGTCTGTTCCCGTGCCACCCGTGACAGCAAGCTGATGGTCTTTGATGGCCTGTTGGGTTATCTCGTTTCGCATTTTTTTCATCTCTTCACTCGCCATTTCCTTGTCAAAGAAACAAGAAAAGTATAAACTTAATTAATCAGGGTTATTTCTCAAAAAAATAATATATCATCTGGAAGATTTGATCCGTAATTTACCCAATCATTCATAAAATCTATAACAAATCAACACGCTCACTCAATTAAATATTCACACATAGCCCACCACCTGATCAATCCATCCATCCATCCATCAATCCGTCCATCCATCCATCCATCCATCCATCCATCCATCCATCCATCCATCCATCCATCCATCCATCCATCCATACATCCATCCATCCATCCATACATCAATCAATCAATCAGTCAATCAATCAATCAATCAGTCAATTAACCAATCAATAAATCAAACTTCACTGATTAACTGATAAAAACAATGCTTGCTCATCTGAGACAGTGTTGGAGAGTAATCACTCTAGACAAGCAATTAGTCCTCAAGTTAATCTATCAATCATTCAATCAATCAATCAAACTGATTGACTAATAAAAACAATACTTGCTCATCTGAGACAGTGTTGGAGAGCAATCACTCTAGACAAGCAATTAGTCATCAAGTTAATCTATCAATCATTCAATCAATCAAACTTCACTGATTGGCTGATAAAAACGATGCTTGCTCATCTGAGACAGTGTTGGAGAGCAATCACTCTAGACAAGCAATTAGTCATCAAGTTAATCTATCAATCATTCAATCAATCAAACTTCACTGATTGGCTGATAAAAACGATGCTTGCTCATCTGAGACAGTGTTGGAGAGCAATCACTCTATACAAGCAATTAGTCATGAAGTCAACCAATCAATTAGATGCATTTCTCATAAACTTTGATACATAACCATATAATCCTAAGAATTTATTGATTTAAAAAATTACATCAGGTTTCATGACTGCAAATCGTCGAGGTGTAATACTTCCACATAAAATATTCTGCTTCAATGCTGGGTTACTTTTGTCACGTAAATTCATAACTCTACTTTTAACTCGATTCTTGTATTTTGTTCCACTGTCCTTAAATTCCACAAAAATTTCTGAATATGTAATTAAGGATTGAACTCTTTCTACTCCACAAATGTTTTATTATCACTCTAAATAATGAAATGCAGATGGTTGTGTCACATCATCAAAATCCAGGCCCAAAAACTTAATAAAAAGACAGGAAAGGTAAAAGATGCTTGAATCAAATTTAACAGCAGCTTGACATGTTTACTAGAAAGAAAAGGATACCCTCTTCTATTTGTGCTGCAAGTTGAACACAGTCAACTTCTGCAGAAAGAATTTTTAAATAATTTATTTTCAAGAATACAATGAAGAGAAAAAATCCTATAACATGACATAAGATATGATAATTAACAACCAGATTGAGAACATGAAGACTTAGAACTTGCCTGTTAACTGTTCTATCAGATGTGTAATTGTAAATTAGTGAAGTCTAGGTAGCTACACATTTTTTTTTATAAGAAAATCATTATTTTGCCCTGAGCCTCAATTTTCTTAACATTTCTTGAAATTGAGCCTGAGATTTTCTTAAATTTTTCTTAACTCTTACTGAAATAAACTGTCTAGAGTGGTTTACACTTTCATTAATAATATTAAATACTTGAATTTAAATTCCATCTTTAACATGCAACAACAATGAAATACTGATTTTTGGCCTATAAAAACACTCAATTTTGGAAATTGAACCTCATGTTTTTCTTAAAATTTTCATAAGATTTTGATGATTTGAGCCTCATTTTCTTATAGACTTTTTTCTTATAAAAAAACGTGTATTAACAGCAAAACCAGACAAAACAGAGTTAATGGTCATGATGAAATCAACTTGAAAGAAAAGACATGCCTGAACTTTCATTTGATGTCAGTGAATTTTCAATCATTTCTCTGCACTTCTGACGCACAGCTATGTCTCCCTTTATTGGTGGAAATACAACAGATGCTTTTGGATTCATCTTTGACTTGTTACCACCATTCACCTGCAACATGCATAGAATTTGATATGCACCAACTGTAGCATAGCATTAACATGCAAGCAGATAATAAGAAAAAGAGCAAGATAAGCCAGTAAAGAGATGGGTTGAGGCACTTCTTAGAGATCCAAATGGCCTTGAACTGTGGTGAGAGCTTGAAATGAACTTGCCCCAGCTGCAGTAGAGGAAAGTGATGAGTTGAGCATCGCCTTACCCACACAGCATAAAAAGGCTGGTGTTCAACTGATGATGAATGCTAGCTAAAGTTGTTCCACCTCTTCATTATGGCTGGTGGGGTCACATGATTGTGCTGCTTGAGCATGTGGTGAGAAAGATACCAACCAGGGATGCTAAGAAAGAGAGTAAGCACCCCCAGCACATATGGCACCTTGCTTTTTCACCTCAACATCCTACATAGTTAATCTGGAATAATGACCCAGATCATACCCTCAAAACTCAAAGAAAAGAAGCCTCTCCATTGGTTGCAAAGCTGGAGGTCACTAATGCTAACCCTGTGACTACATGTGTGGAATGGTTGTTGCACAACATGGATACACATGCCTCAATAGGGGCAAATAAGATCAGAAGAGGAACCAAACTTCAGTGAAAACAGAAGTCAAATAATATATCTTCATTTGATATTAATGCTATACTAGAGAAATATTTGACAGTATTAACTATTAAATAAGTAATCAGTGCAATAGCTTGGTGCTTTCAAATTTATGCTTCAACTTCTATCACTTCTACAGCTACTAAATATATCCACAATATTCCTATACCATAATGTGCAGTCTTTCTGCCATATCTAAAGATGACTACATACCTGGCTAAGGGCTGCTGCAGCTTGAGTTATATTCGACTGGGATGATGTTGACAGGTTGCTATCTGAGGAGACTCTCTGTATACTAGGGCTATCACCTTTCTCTTGTAACTTTGAGTTCCTAGACTTTTCTTGGCTATCTATAAGGACCAAAAAGGCAATAATCGTATACTTCTAAAAAATGATACTGGGTGGGCAAGTGTCTATTCCATATATTTTTGGGAGCTGAATGAACACAAACAGCCACTGTGTTTGCAAAGCTTTCAAGGATCAAACATGAATGCTGACAATTAGAAAAAGAATGAGAATGTCTGAATCAACCTTCTGGCAACAAAGGACATTTCTTCAGAAATGTGTTCATCACTGTCTAAACAAAGCTGTACCTAGCAATTTCTTCCAATTTTTTATGAGTGACTTTGCTAAGCTTTGCAACTCTTCTTTGCTGCTTGCTTTTCTCAGCACATTAACTGACATTCCAATTCTTGTTTTCTAAAATGGTATTTGAAATCAATGTGAATAAAAACACCTGAAACATATAGGGTTGCCAATACCACTTCAGGACAAATTCCCTGATTTTCCCAGCTTTTCTCAGAGAAATGCTACACTTCCCCCTGATATTCCATGATATTTCTAAAACCCATAATTACTACTTTATCACTAAATTGGACAGATATGGGTTTTTAAGAGCTATGATTCTATTTTGGCCATTCAATAGTTAGTTTCATAACAAAATGGAACTATGCTCTATAATGAATGCATAGAACAGAATGATATACAAAAGAATGAAATTTTGCAACTATCACACTCAACTGAATGTGCAATTGAGCATGGAGAAAGTTGCAGCTCTGAAATGAAGTATCATAAAACTTAAAGGTGCACCAATTTTCTTTTTCACTCAAATAAATATTTACAAGCCTACAAATACAAATGATAACACAGGGAGCATGAAACTACATTGCAACCCTGTGGCCATTACACAAAAACAAATAGAAAACAAATAAATATAAATAAATAATCAAATGGATCATTCACCCATCATGCAATTTCTCTAACTGGGAAGAGGGCAACTCAAATTCTAATAAACGAAATTTCAAAAACATATGAAAGGTCATGCTATCAGGTTCTCTAATTTTCCCTGATTTTTGGCAAATTTCTCTCCTTCCCCTGAGTTTCCCTTGTAGAAAATAAAATTCCCTTATTTTCTCTGAATTCCCTAACTTGGTAGTAGCCCTAATATAAAATGCAAAAATAACTTGCTATTTTTCACATTAATAAATCATCAGCTAAGTACACTGCTACAAGATGCTAAATGACACTGGATAACATGTCCTAGGCAAAGTTAGCTGCAGTAGAACGTACTACTGGGGGGAGGGGAGGGGCTGAAAGTAAACAGCTTCCACAAATCCCCCTCAATCATGATCTATTAATAGTGGTAATTGTAGTTTCTCTTACTTTCTATCTGGTACTACAAGATTTCAACAAAGTGGAAATTTTCAAATTTCTGACAGACTTTTGTTATGGGGTTGAAGCTCCCTGATGAAAAGGTAGAAGCAGCTAAAAAATTTTCCAAATACAATTGATATCTGCACTTTGGATAGTTCTCCCAATCTTACCTTGGCTTCAATAAAAACAGAATGACAAAAAGAGAAGCTTGACAAGCAATTACTGCCAATAATGTTAAAAAATAACTAGTGAAGATGAACGCTGTGAATTAGGCATTACCTGGAGTATGTCTAGAGTCACTGGGGTTTCCTTTAGTTTCTTGAGGTTTTCCATAGCTACAGCATTATCCTTCAAAACAATTCATCAATTACTAACCAATCAGTAACCTTCATGTGAAAATCTTCATTTGATGGGATAGCTTCCATATCATTAGTTGTTCTCTCTGATAAGTGAAAGCTAGCCCCCAACTACAAAGATATTCCCTCTAAGATTTCTCCAAAGCAAGAATTACATATGGCACAAAGGCAAGACAGAGATGAGATATAATTGGCAGCTTGGGCCAAATTCATTGTGCTAAAAGTTAGTGACATGTCAGTGTTGCAAATTGATTGACATGCAACTAACAACTGTGTAGGAAGAGATTTGATTCCAGGGTCTGGAACTTGTTATTATAAAAATAAATCCTCAAGGCCTAATTCAGAATTTCAATTATAAGCCAATACAATTAACAATTCAATTTAAGAATATTATTCCTGATCCAGTTAGGTGTGTTTGAGCCACCAGAAGCTCAACCTATTCACACCCTTTCCAAGTTACACTACCTAATCCACGAAATCTATCTCACAAATCATCTTTCATTCCTAGAACTTCTCAACTGAGGAACTCATTGCCACTCAATACTTTCCCTGAATCCTACAATTTGTCATCTTTTACATCTAACATCAACAAACTTGATATTGTCTCTTTTTCTACTTAAAGTTCCCCTCATTTTCTCAGTTTTTTCTTTGGTAGGGCTTTGTTATAGGCCCTACTGTCTTTCCCAGACATTACCTACTAAAAAAATACAATGGTCTAGCCAAATCTTTACTTAAAAATACAAGTTGGTGCCATCTCTGTACAGCTGTATTCTGAATACAACTGTATCCTGGCCCCAGAATGCAGAGATGGCATCAAGGCCTTGGGTGTGCACAATGCACATTTACATGCTTTTTTACAAGAAATCTAGCCGAAGGCCTAGTACTAAAAGTTTCTTAATTTTTGGCCACATTTTAGTTCTAAAAGTTTCTTAATTTAGTTAACTAAATTGCTGTGAAAGCGAATGCAGATGGTGAATGTAGCAGACCATTTGCCCTATAACAAACAAAATGTGTTAATACAAGTTAAATTCTAAAGCAATGTCATATTAACATTGTTTTGACACAGCTTTGCATTGAGCCAGGTAGCAATTTCCATGTGCTATTTATCTAAAGTTTCTTAGCTTTTCCTTGTAGTTCCAAAAGTTTCTTAAATTTTTGGCTGTCTAATAGATGCACCTTCAGTAATAGACAATAGATATATTCTAATCTCTGATTTGGGTGTTGAGCCAAATGTGCTTTACTTTAGATAAAAAATTTTTATTCAAGCTTGCAAGCTGCAATTTGTGTGCCAGTGATCACATGAATTTCAAGCTGGCTTCCATATGTATATCCTGCCACAACCATTCCAAACTAGGCCACACCTGTTTTCAAGGTGTGCATTTGATTTCTAAAGAAGATAACTTGGGTGTGCAGATGACATAATTTGTGGGATGGGTTGAGGGACGAGAACGGTGCTTTGTAGTAACGCTAAGGAATGAGCCAAGTCGTAATGGTAGACTATATCTATCTTTCCTTTCCCATATGCAGAAACAGATTAACATATAGTTACCGCTTGTCCTTGTTCAACAAGTTTCTCCAAGGATTTTCCAATACTTAGAACTTCTTCTTCAATAGAAGCCATATATTTTGAAAATTCACGTGGCGTCTAGTACAGACGGCCTAGTTCAAACAAACTTCGTTCAGTAGTTATAAAGGAAAAATAAAGACTATTTAGTAATATTGCTAACATCTATTAACAATTTCTCCTAGCATTGAATTTTTTTAGAGCTTCACTGTCGTATTTCTATATTCACTAAATTCTTCGTCTTCTGTCACTGAAACTCCTAGATTGATAAAAAAGATGGCGGCAACAGTCGATAGAATAACCAATTGTACGCATGCTCTAAAAAGTAGCCGCTGCAAGTGTGGGTGGGAAGGCGAACGGCTTTTTTGAATACATAGAAGAGAGTGAAAGAAGAAATAAATGAAGGAATGAAAGGATGAACAATTAAACCACAATAAACATTTCCAAAGTGAAATCATACTCATACTATGTGTTGATTGACTTTTAGGCAGCGAAGAAATGAATCGGATTTTTCAATCTACAGACAATTGCATGCAAAAATCGAAATACTCGCTTGTGAAGATGTCATTAAATTGTGAAGAATAATTAAATTACATTTACACTAAATACAAGAAATTTAAATTGATTTCAAAAACAAGGCAGGACCTAACAAATCACTATTCTTTTATTACCTTTCGATTTCCTTCTTAATCAACCACTTTGATCAACAATTTAAGTAACTACACAAAACAAAGCAAGGACTAACACATTGCTCATTCCTCAATAATAATTTAAGGTTCCAACAACGCTCCTAGATCATTAAAAGAGGGAATAATCACGGGAGGTTGAGTACATGAAGACAGCTCGTTTGCTTCAGGGTTATGTCTGAACGTATCAACTAAGATCCATTTGTGAGAATTTAATTACAGACTATAGTCCGCACTCTCAAATAAAATAAATGCGTTCAGGTAGGAGGCAAGCCTTGAATGGAAAACAGAAGGCCATTATTAACAAGCCAATGCTCATGTATATTTTCAATAATTAAGACAAATTAACTGAAACAATTAAACATATATCAACTATAATTCTTTTTACATTAGGCAAGTTAAAGATTAAAGATACAGATTACCTTCATGACAATAAAGATATACCAGCAATTTCTTTCAACGACAATCATTAAGGGTACCGTATTTTGTGGCCATAAGCTTAAATATGGCTACAACAATATGTGTCCCTTCCTTCTATCAGCTACAAAAATCACTTGAGAAATTTAGCTAAGCAAAACCGCATGGAAACTTAAGTCTTGCAGCTGTCCATGACCTTGTGAGAAATCTAATGCAATAAGAAAGAAGAAGATAAGAAAGATAGCTATTCTCAAGAATATGGCCTATTTACAAGTGCACAGGAAGGGTATTCAAAACGATATGATACAGAAGGCAGAATCTAGAGTCCAGAAAAAGTCAAACCTTCCTCCGGCAGTAACTTCTTGATGTATAACCTTCCTCATTATACAATATGAAGTACATCATGTTCTCATTCTATTTTCTTCCAGCCAAATCACTTAATTTGCATACATCAGAATTTTCCACAAGCTAAATTTCTCATAACATCCTAGGCCTTCCTCAAAACTGGGATAAATTTTAAAACTACCGTGGAGCCGTGACTTTTTCTGGACTCTGGCAGAATCAAGCTCTTCTTGCAAGGTAAAAACTACTTATATTTCCATACAAAGGTCAAAGCTTTGCTGCACACTTTTGGATAATAGCCACTTGTGAGAATTTCGATCCACTCAGGGATATCATTATATGCCTATCTTCAAGATGGGCTGACGTTTTTAATGAATATAAAAGGAAATGTGCTGCTTTTGATATTCATAACGTTATCTAATAAACATAGTTGATACTCTGGACTCTAGCAGATGTACATACAATAAAATACCTTAAAGGCGTGACTGCAATACTTGTGAATATATCCTAAACTAATTACAAAGATAAACTACCACACGAGAAAAATGCAAATTGCAAAGCCAAGTTGTTGCTGTTGCATTGAATAAATGCGAGTTGAAGTTCACAGGGGCACAAGAATCAGAATATCTAGCTGGGCCGAACTTTGTAACTGTTTTTATTGAAGAGAAAATACTAGGAATGAAAATTATCCGACATATTGTGGAATTAGATGCAAAAACTTGGCTGGATTTAAAGACTTCTCGGTGGTTTGCTTTGGTTATATTAAATTCAACAATAAGAACTACCACTATGACAAGAACTGTCCCACTGACACTAAAACGTTTGTTTTTCAGTAGAAGTATAACTGCAATAGGCCTTTGGCCTAAGCAGAATTTATTTATGTATGTATTTATGTATCATCTTTAGCCTGGAGCTGCGAAGCATATGCTACAGAGGGAGGAGCATATGGCAATAGAGCCTATTGTGAAGTGGGACTTACCCACATCCCAGTAATAGTGTTGCTGCTGTCTTGTTCCAAAAAGGGTAAAGTATGATCTGTCCCCCACCTCCTAGCTCTACCACTCATTGTAATAATCAACACTCTTCGTGTACATTACCAAAAATATATGCAGTTTACTGTTCTGCTAGCGAGATTAAACAAGCGCAAGGGACTATAGGAATTTTGATGAAAAATAGAGACAGGTAAGCCCGTAACAAATTCAGCCTCCATAAAGGATTCAGGTTGCCATTTGCCATGTAAACTGAACAAACAACAGCAAAAGCACCGCATGTAGTATCCTGCATTGAAATTTATAGCAAGGAAGGAAAGCGGTCGGGAGCATCCTCACTGGGCGAAACTTACAGACGCCACAGTGGAAAAATGCTTCTGTAAAGGTCAATATCACAGACGAAGGCACCAAATTGCAAACCTTTCAGTGCATGGTTTATCCCTAATTACAGAGCATACTGCTGATGATGCCGAAAAATAGTGTATTTCAGATGTGGAAACCGTCAAAGCTCTATCATAGTAGGAGATCTTAGCAACTTCCATAACTGACGAAAATCAAGGAAACAAGTCAATATGGAGATGGTCAACCTGTAATTGAGCATTGCAAAATAAGGGTACATCTGTTTTGTTTATTTAGTAAGAAGTACATATGGTCTAATTCCTGTGGGAAAGCAAACACGTACAAAAAAGCTTTCACATCTTTCAAAATTATGTGGGAAATGAAGACATCAAACAGTATTTCTAACAGATATTTGCTTGGCTTTTCTCTTCACAAACTGTGAAAGCTTCTGTGATGACTGTAATATGAGAGGCTGCTAAAATTTAAGACCGAATTAAGAACGGCTCCATGTTGATATGAACGACAAAAGGATGTGATTTACCCAAGAGAATTTCACAAATGGCACCAACAGGAGGCAGAAGGAAAAGCAATAGAAAGAAGTGAATATGTAAGAAGTAGCCACAAAATTGATGTAGAGTTTGGAGATGAGTGCGATTTAAGATTTCGGCTATTATTGGGCATATGAGCACTTCGTAATAAAAACGTTGCTCTGTACTCAAACTCTCCATTAAAATATAAAATTTTGATGTACCCATTTCCTTATTCAAAAATGGAAAGGCACACCCCTGGGTGTCCAATCATCAGTGACGTCGTGTTCGTAAATTTACTGAAATACAATTGTAGAAATAAAATGTCAACTTGGTTTCAAGGGGCCAAAAATGACAGAATATAGTGCCTAAGTCTTGCTAACCCGGCTAAAATCGGGTCGGCTAAAATCGGATCGGCTAAAATCGGGTCGGCTAAAATCGGGTCGGCTAAAATCGGATCGGCTATTCAGTTTTCCAATAGGGCATTTACCAAATGTGCCAGAAATGCAATCAAGTAGTTGTGCAGGCTGCAGTACACAGCTAGTAAGTAATACGGAATGACTATATTAAAAAGAAGCTCTCTCTCAACTTCTAATCTATTTACAAAGGCCTTTGTAATACTTCGATTTGATGAATCGTGGAAAACAATCCAGTGACATGAGATTATAAATGTAGTTTTTTGCATTCAGAAATAAATCCGGGTCACCTGAATCCAGATTATCTTCGATATGTGCTCGAAGCTTAGCATCGATGCTCACCTGAAAAAATGTTTAATACTGCTCAATTATTTAAGAAGTGATGAAATATGCCTGCAGATTATCTAGAAGTGAAAAGAATTGAACATCGATTACAGTAAATCTGACAAAGATTAGTTATAGATTACTTTAATGATTAGGGTTGACCATGAAGATTGACTAATGGCTTACAGTGGCTGCTGATTCAGATTGAATAGCAAGAGTGAGGAACAGCAGCAACAAGAACAGATGAGACTTGGGGGCTGATTTTCAAAAATAAAGAAAAGCAACTATACAGATAAATACATATAAATATAGAAATAAAATGTCAAATATATATATAT
>WIPJ01000383.1:460559-486542 GCA_018155075.1 Cassiopea andromeda
ATATATAATGTGTATAAATATAAAGAGCACATAAATATAACTTAAGGCTTTATATACATTGTGATTCCATTATCTTGTCAAAACCTGCCGACCATGACTTTGCCTCCTCTTTGCAGGACCTACGAACAACAACAACAACATCAACAAAAACAAGGATAAAGAACTACAAATCATGATTCAGAGAGGAGCCAATAACAAAATTCTGAATATAAATACAACAAAACTGGACAACTACAAATACCAAACAAGTGAGTTTGTTCTCTCTAACTTCTTTCAATTCGAGACAAAAAATTCCAGGAATCTGGTAATAGATTTAGTAATAATACATGTTACAACTACCAGCAATTAAATATTTTAATAAATTCACCTTCTACATAAACTAAGTTTCATAGGACACGTTTTTTTGAAAGAAAACCGTCATTTTGCCTGAGTCTCAATTTTCTTAACTTTTCCCGAAATTGAGCCTGAGATTTGCTAAAATTTTTCTTAACTTTTTCTGAAATAAACTGGCTAAACTGGTTTACACTTTTGTTGTGTGAGTAATATTGTACACTTTGAATTCCATCTTTAACATTTTGAATGCAATAATGACGAAATATCGATTTGTGGCAAATAGAAACACTAAATTTTGGAAATTGAGCCTCGTGATTTTCTTAAGATTTTCTTAAGATTTTGATTATTTGAGCCTAATTTTCCTATAAACTTTTTCTTTTAAAAAATAACATGTATCGAAACTCTATCATGGATACAGTTGGCACTAGAGAGCACTCTTGAGGAAGTTTCTTGGTCCTAATGAGAAAAAAGTTACAATCTGAGGAACCTACATGCAAACTCCTGAGGAACTTCGATTCCCTGTGCCATTTTCTCTAAGGGACAAAAGTTGGAAGTAAATTACCACGCAATTCAATTCAATGAGTCAAAGTCTGGTAAGTGTAAACAGGTAACAAAAGATGTGTATGCAGACAAAGATATATGTACATGATGGATTACAAAAACACATGTACTGCTTTTAACAAAATAGAGTATAAGACGTTAGTTACTTCTGGCAGCATTTGCAAAACTTGCCATCGGCTTTATTTTCGACTTTAACATCAGCTGCGCATTCAGGAGAAATCGTTGATGAACAACCACCCATGGACTGCAACAAGAAAATTTGCTCGGAAATAAAATTCTAATAATGAGTTGAGAAATTGTAAACCTGATTTTGAATATACATAATTCACAAGATATCTATCTAATGCCTATATCCGTTTTGCATTATCAATGTTTACGTGAAAAACGACATAAAAACTGTTTGAGGGAATATCGTATGTGTAGATATTCTTTCTGCATAGCTATTTCATGTGGATTTCAAAGAGAGGTTACTTCAATTTGTTTTTGAGGGCACATGAACATGGCAGACAGCTAGGTGGAGCTGTTTGCCTGATGACTTGAAATCACCGTCGGTTCAGTACCTAAATTGTCGATGCGGTACATCCCACTGCTCAGTGTATCGTCCCAAATATTTTACAACGACTACTCAAGCTGAAGAAATGAGATTTGAGACCAAGGATAGAACTGTGCTTCCAACTTAAAGCTAACCTCCAGTAAGCCGCGTGAGCGCGTCGACAGTAATATCTATTGTAATGCAAGTGAATTTTTGCACACCATTCTGTTCGCGGACTGCCGTAATCTGTTCGTCTGAAAGTAGAATGTCACTCTACTCTCAGACGAACAGATTACGGCAGCCCGCGAACAGAATGATGGGAAGAAACTCATTTGCATTACAACAGATCGTACTGTCGACGCGCTCCCGTTCTGATTGGAGGTCAGCCTTTAGGCTGTCTTCCAAGACACCGGTTAAAAAAATGAATGTGTGCAAAGCAACCGCAACATCAGGCTGGCATGTTTACAAATTCCAAGACATAAAGGAATCCGGCATGCTGCCAATACCTTTGGAAGAAAAATCATTGAGCTTTATGGCTTCTAGTGCAAACGGATAAACATTCATCCGGCATCATTTGAACGTAGCCTTTCGGCATAAATGCTTATCCGGAAAAATGATTATCTAGCATAGCGTACATGGAATCTTTCGGTATGAATGTTTATCAAATAGGGTTCTAAAAGGAATTGCCGGTGGTATTGGCAAAATGATCATTACTCATAACTTTGAAGAAGCTTTCACTTTGGGTGGAAACGCAACAACAGCAACATAACTGAAAATATCGCGAAATTTATACTGTGGGGCATTTCAAAGGTAGGTTGGCTAAGAAAAACTTCATAAAGGAAGAGAACACGACTACAGCACCAAAGAGTGGTGATGTACTTAAAAGCTTTTTTCGTGATACTCTGACGAGTGTCGGACGATAACAGTTTTTAAATATGTCAAAAGAATATTGTCGCTTTTTCGTGCTGTAGTGAAGTTCTGTAGTACCAACAGAAAAGAGCATTGCAAATAAATGATTGGACTACAGACAATTCTAATAAGTGCTTACTTTGGATTTTCGGTATGAAATTTGAGAGAAAATGCAAATGCATATTCTAACTATCAGACCAAAACAGAAAACAAACATTTTCAAATTGCTATTAAGTCTGCCAAAAGTACTTGGAACGCCCATACAGTTTCAAAACTTTTCTACTCCCGTCCTATTCCCGTGGCATTAACGAGAATATAAACCTCCGTTCCCCCCTCATACAATGTTGAATCGGTAGCAAGGGCCTTTAGGGGCCGTTCAATAATTACGTCACGCTAGGAGGGTGGGTGGTTCTTCAGGTTTTTCGTGACGCGGCGTGACGGTAAATGAGGGGTGGATAGTACTTATTTCAAGTCCGTGGCATCACGGTATAAAAATATTTGAAATAAAGTTTTATTATGATATGGATCCAATCCGGACAAGTGATTGATCAACTTTTAACTAAACCGAAGAAGCGATTGACTTGATATTTACATTTTGTTAATTTGTTATATATTCAAAAGAAAAGTTGCATTACTCTAATTTTTCATATGTTGCATATGTACTGGAATTTTGTTAAGAGGGGGGTTGTCTCTGCCTAGAGTGACGTCACGCAAGGGGATCTCACATGAAACCGTAACGGAGCGTGACGAGGGAGGATGGGTGGTTCTAAAAACCCTAATTTAGCGTGACGTAATTATTGAACAGCCCCTTAGCTACTTGGAATGGCAACACTTCACCCAAACGTGCTAGTCATATGCCCTTCAGACAACATTGTTTTACGGGGGAGGGGATTGTTTTTGTTCGTCTAGAGCAAAAAGCACAGAAAGTGTTCGAAGACTTTTGGCAGACATTTGCTAGGATTCTGATCAAAAACTGCTACAGTGCATGCTTGCAAAGGTGTTGCTAAGTAAATTTGAGTACATCCTGCTCTTCCTCCCAAAGCTATATGACAAAAAACTCCCATTCACTGGAAAGAATTCATTAAATTTAAGTATTTTCATAATCCAAAAATCAAAATTCTATTTCTAGAGCTTTCTGATTTTGTATGGAGAAATGAAGGTATATCGACACATTGACGGAACATAAAGGTTGAAATCATATTTACAACCAATTTACTTCCCGAATAGAAGAGGGTCGTTTGATGTAAGATTGATAATTAGAAAGATCCAAAGGCATTCAAATTCAACATAGAAAGAGAAGATAGCTGGGAGAAAGATAAGATATTGAGATTGCGACAGTCCACCACTTTTCACAAAGAAAACAAGATTGACAGTAGAATAAGATGGTGATAATTTAAAAGGTCTTACAGCCTTTTACAATAAACTATTCTTTTTTTATATAATATGAAAAACAGCGACAAATTCAAGACAAGAAACTTGAATAATTAAAAATGTTGAAAGCGTCCCGAGTCATGAAGCTGAGGAAAAATTAATTGTACTAACATAAACAATGTTTAAAATGATAATAAATTATGGAAGAGGTTGGGGATTGGAAAAACCATGAAGCTAAACGGGAATCCTTTGCCTAGGAGAGTTGCTGCCATCGTTGACAGCGACTGAAATCTACCCAAAAAACACAGAGAAAAAGGATTGTATTCAAACTGAGGATCAGAAGTAAAAGTCATAGCATCATACCACGGTAGTAAAACACATCTGCAAACTCATAGAACCAAACACGCTTTAGCACTGGCTTCTTGAGCCTCTCTACCCATCAACATTGATTTGGGAAACGATCAGCCTGCTCAATCTAATCCAAGTTAGATCAAACATGAGATAGGAGCACGAAACACTACGTTAGCATCAGCCACTCTGATCCCATAGCAACGGTACGTAAAGAAAGGCAGGTGCTTGGCCTATTTAAACAGCACATAACGGACTTTTACTAAAGTATGAGTTTCTACAGGTGGATAGTAGCGGGGAACAATCGATCATCAACAAGTGCTAAATTGTTTACGTGAAATTTTTGTGAGAAAATAGCACAAAGAGGCATAAGAAAAAAATTAAACTGTATGATTTTTCATTTTGATCTCACCCTGCCTACAAACAATTACCTCCATTCCAGCAAAGACGTCTTCAACTATGTAGCTTCGTAATGAATGTAATTGGAAATGAGTTAATAAATAGTATATCAAGGAAACTATTCAGCACTAATGGACCGTAGGTAGAGCATTGAAGGGAAAACTCTGTCTCAATAATAATATGCGAGGTGTTTTAATTATCAACTGATTAAGAGACTACAATAGATTCACAAAGAGGTTGCTACTGAGATCCCAAGTTATCAGAATTGTCCGGCCCTAATTCTGGAGTCACAACGCCCCTGGACAATTTTCACAACCATAAGAAACACCAATTGTTTCGTTTCACAGACATATTTTGTGGCATCTGAGCTGCGACCGACTGTAGTTTTCCACTTTGTGTTCAAGTGGCCACAGGGTAGTCATAGTCATTTGCTCCCTGCGGTATTGTTCTAGTAGTATTGTAGTGAGTAATTTTGTCAGTATTGTAAATTTCTATTGTAACTTTTATGGATATGTATAAAAAACAGATTCACATAAGACAGATCATTAAGGCTTAGGAATAGGAGTTGAGCGAATGCAGAACTCAAGCAATATTAACCACTGGTGTGCTAGCCGGGGGTGGGGACACGTGTCCCCTTTAGAACACTATTTACGGGGCACCGAATAGACAATTTGATGCACTCCTTGAGGTCTGAGGTTCGTCATTTTGAGGTCTTAGCCAAGGTACATTCCATGTAAACTGCTCGTCAAAGGTGCGGAGGGAATCTGCGCGGTACGCAAAAAACTACGTTTGAACAGTACCAACCCAAGCCAGTAACAAACGAAATCCTAATCCATTCAGCTTCACAAGCCAACTACTCACGAAGTTACACACGCCGGAATTCTCTTCCCCTCTATTCCAGGCCAGACGCTGATGCACAACCTTCGAGCAAGCGGAAGATTTTCGTGCATAAGAATGCACTTTGAGGTCCTGGAGGGCAACATTTTTCTCTATCATGAAAGTGAAAGCTTCTCTATCATGAAAGTGAAAGCTTCTCTATCATGAAAGTGAAAGCCATCGAGCATAACCATTTACATATTGAAATGATCAAAGAAGCAATTACTTTCACTTTAAATGATGTAAACACATTTTTCCAACAAATTTGTCATTGACAACAGTGCTTCTAGCATCGAACCAGTGTAGGCATTTTAAAACTACTACTGATGGCACATTGATGATCATTAAGATGAATCACTAGCTACCAAATTTGTGGGGCAATATATAAAGTGATTAATCATGTGCTTGAATGATTGAGTGATTGAGTGATTGATTGACTGAAGGTTTATTGGCTGATCAAAAATAAAATGATCAACTGCTGATTGATCAATCTTTGATTCAATAATTTTTCAGTAGCTAGTGAGGGTATGTAGAAGATCATCGATCCATCGATTGGTTGTTTGATCTACTGTTTGGTTGATTAAATGGTTGATTGGGCGATTGGGGGAACAAAAGGCGAGATGATTCACCATCTACAACTGTTTACCCACATACATATGAAATTACTGATTGGTTGATTAGTCTTGTTTAACAATCCAATTGAATAAATCACAGATGAAATTACCAACCACAAAAAGGTATTAAAACAAACTCACTCAATTATTTGCAGTAAACAGCAGCTGATCCCCTGAGGTGCTAGAAAATTGATAGCAAAGGGTCAAACAAAGTTCGGTCCAGCTAGAAAATCAAAATTCTCGCATGGAGATCTTGATAATAACTAAGATCAAGTACATATTGAAGCCACCACACAATACTATTGTAACGAAAATGAAATGCAATCGTGTCGCTTCACATCATATGAACAGTTTAAAATCAGGGGGTCTTGTAAGGAGTCTTCATTGGCAAGGAGTTGATTCATAGGGGGGTCACATCGAGAGATGTGGCAGGGGTTCTTTCACCCTCAAATAGTAAAGTACTAGCAGCTTTCAACTAAGGCAAAAAGGTAGCCATTGAAAATGCTAACACAAAGAAGTAGCGAGTAACTTGACAAATTCGCAAGACAACAAGTTGAAAACGGAAACAACACAAGTTCGTTTTTCAAATAAATTTCAGCAAAAGGATATTTGATAGTGGGGATATCTGATTGCCATGTCGAGAATTTCCCCCAACTTCTTTGTATATTAAAAGATTCCCTGTTTCAAAGGTAAAACCAGCTGTAAATGATGTCCTTGAAGATTACCTGTGGATGTGCTGTCCCAGCATTCAAATATCTATACAATAAACCGTTGAGCAGAAAATTTCATCCCCACTTGAAAAACTGCATAAACGAAGCGAAGGCCATCTTTGGAGGTATTGCAACGACAATCAAAGTCCCTTAACAAAGACGTTAACTTGAAGTGCTAAGTTCTCACAAGCAAGTACCACTGCGTTGCCAGCAAATCAAATCGTTCTAAAATTTATCATCAACAAGAAGCTAAATAACTGAAAAATTCAGTCACTTACCGATACCAATATCGCTGACTTGATTGTCTCAACGCATAACAAAACGTCAATCAAAAACGTAGCTTTAGATAACTCAGTGTATGTCCTCTGTTTCAAATGGCAAATTGATATTTCTTCTTCTCTTCAACGTGTCAGGCCTGTAAGAGCATCAACAACTACAACATGACAAACCACAACCGACAAAAACTAGTGTAAAAAGAATTTGAGGGAACTGACTGTGGTCAAAAGTTCTATCAATATCCTACTATCACAACTACACCAAAAGCCACTTCAGATCAACAAACAATTGGCTGTCTAAAATACTTCAACACAAATCAAATTGTTCGCAACTACATATACTATTATCATAAATTACGTAATTTATTTTCTTAAATAGTCTGTTGGTACTACAGAATTTTACCACAGCACGAAAAAGCAGCAACATTCTTTTGGTCACACTTGGGGCCAATTAGACGCATCCTATCACATGTAACTGCATCTGGATATATATTTCGGTTAACCTGCAGGTCACTATCCGACGTTTTCATGCTCTGATGAGTGTCGGATGAAAAAAGCTTTTAGTATGTAAAAGAATGTTGCCACTTTTTCGTGCTGTGGTACTTTACTTTCTATAAGAATACTTTATGTTCTTAAAAATTTTTTCATTTTGAGTCTAAGATTATGGATAACAAGAGGTGTAAATTCGCCTGGAAATTAAAGGAAAACATTTCAAATCTTTGTTAATGTGCTAATTGATCAAAAGAAACAAATAAACAGAAAACAAGAATAAATTCTTTACACTTTTAAATCTAAAAACTACAACAACTAAACACAATTACAAAACAATACCTTGGAGAGAATAAAATTCATACTACACCAAGGTTTACTGGCTGGGTAACGCCAGAGCCATGACTTCAAATTCCCTGCATGACGTCAATGATGTTTCAATTTTTATTTAATAAATTTAGCATCTACATTACAAAACGTAACCAGGAGAGAGCTCAAACAAGCATCAAATCTAAGATCCCATGCACATTGCACCGGTGCAAGAGGCGAACCGATACGGTACAAGAGTTGTTACGCTTTTTTAGCAGGTACAGAAAGCGTTTCTGTAGGAGGAGCAGAAAGTGTTACGGAAAAGTGTAGACGGTAGGCTCAGCCGTAACACTTTCCGTTCCGGCACAGACGTTGCACCGGTGCAGTTTATACGATGAGCCATAGATGAGCTGAACCTATGCATTTAGCAATCTGAGTAGTTAAGTTCATCTTCGGCTCAGCGTATGAAACCACAGAAAAGCATCGGCTCGAGCCACAGTCACGCTGTTCATTGGTTCAGCACTGGCTCATCCCCTTCGGTCGCACCATTGCTGAACCAATGCTATGGTAGGTTCGGGCCATCTATGGCTCACCATATGAACTAGCTCTAAATCTTGATAAAGCATGAATTTTACACTGTTCCTGAATCATTCTTAAATTATTCCCATATTTCAGCGACTTTGAGAACAAAACATATCATAGTCTATGTTCTTTTAAGAATGTATGCATGAAATGAAGAGATACCAAAAGCAAAGCGAAGGAATTGAAAGATCAGCTCTTGAATGCTTCAATCATGCTGCAATATCAAGCAACACATATTCAACAAAAACTAAATTTTATTTGCCAATATTTCAAGAATGCGAGAAATGGAAAATCAACAATAAACTGTCTTGACAATTCTTTCTGGTTTTGACTTTTCCATAAAGCTGTTCGTCGTGGCTCTCTTTCTCAAGAACTACATCATAGCAAGCCTCGTACACAGTGGGGAAAAGGAGACATTTTCCCAATTCTTCACTGGGGTTGTTTATAATTAGGTGGTTTATAAAAAAGTAGCACACTCACTGGGGTTGTTTATAATTAGGATTCTTGAGACTTTAGAAAGTTTTTTTGGCGTTTATATCTACAATTCTCTTTATCTATGTACAAAATGTCATTTATGCGATGTTGGCTACCCTCTGATAACAGTTTAATTTCTGGTGTTTACTAAGATTTATCATCATTTCAAGAGTACATGGAGCTTTTTCACTTTCAGATTGAATGCATGCGTAAAAGATTGGAACCCAAAAATTCTTGCTAAGAAAGTCTGGATACTGGAAACGTGAACAAGTTAAGAACGTTTCAGTACTGGATCTTTGAGAATTAGGAAAGTTTTTAGTATCTATATACTTAAAATTCTCTTTATCTGTGTACAAAATGTCATGTATGTGATGTTGGCTATCCTCTAACAGTATAACTTCTGTTATGTACTAAGACTTATAATCTTTTCAAGTGTACATGGAGCTGTTTCACTTTCTGTTAATGTACATATGCAAAACATATGAACTCTAGAACTTTTGCTAAGAACATCTTAAGAAAGTTTTGATACTGGAATCGTGTAAATGTTAAGGAAGTTTCAGTACTGGACCAAACAAATCTTCCTACAAAAAACCTGTATTAGTGCTCTATATTATTAACTTTGTTCATTGCTTCTATATCCATGTCCCCTATCCAATTCAGCTGCTCACTTTACTGCATCATAGTAAAGTAAAAGAATTGAGAGCTGAGCGTGTTCCCAATGAAATTGTTAAGATAATTAAATACCACAGACAAGTACGTAGATTTATTAGTAATCAAATGAAAGTGATTTGACCATAGTCAAATTTAACAAATATCATGCCTCTATCTTGCAAAGTATTACAGTGTACGATAGCATAATATCCAATACCAAGATTGAAACACAATTGCAAATGTTTTCGGATGCTAAAAGTCGAAGAACTGAGAAGAATAGCAGTAAACAAGTTACTTTGTAGAAAAAACGAGATAATCTAGAAACCTCAAGTCATCAGTTACAGCAAAAAAACCACCCAAATAGCAAATTCGAACTTTCAAAAGGCTTCTTGCATTAATTATCGTCCAAGAATCATAACAATCAACTCAGCTCAACAAAAGTCTCATCAGACAAGCCACTACACATCTTCAAGCGCTACCAGTATGCCACTTGCCACCAATACAATACACCAATGACGATTATGATTTTTTGGGTAGGAAAGGATAGCTGGTAGGATTGCCGTATTTTAATTAATGGCACCATGACAACGCAAACAACGTACCTGCTAAAAGCTGGCCGCGATTACAAAGAAATGAATGATAATACAAAGCAGGATCAATATTGACAAACTTGCTAACAAAATTCAATGTAAACACGAAAAATTATTAAATTACGAAAATGGAGGCTACTTGTTTTGAGGTGGTGTTTACTTGGTAAAAACCGACGCAAGGGACGTGGTTCATGCTCTAAAACTCGCTAAAAAATATTAAGTTGTGTCCAAACGTACTCAAGAATAATATTTAGTTATGTCTCTATATTACTTTCAAAATTCTCAAGCTTATTAGCTACGTTCTTGTAGATCTACAAGCTTCTAAAAATTTGAAGGCCCCGAGAACTGCTGTTTTAACAAATTACAAAATCGTAAAATAAGATGGCTAAAATTGACTACACTTTCTTTACTGAGTTTTTATACTCGAAATTGAATTCTATCTTTAACATCGATTTTTGGGCAAAAAATAGTCAACTTTGGAAATTTAAGCCTTGTGATTTTGATAAGATTTTCTTAAGACTTTAGTCATTTCAGCTTCATTTTCTTATAAACATTTTTCTGTGCTGTGTACTCCGAATAAAAAAGCAATGCACAACTTAGTGAGATATCAATCCCTCTCTTCTGATGACAGGGAACCAAGCGGACGTCAGCCAAACCCCAGTGACGTCATAATAGTACGTCAACCTACATCTGCCTTTGGCTCCAAACAAAATAGACCATGGGGAGGGGACCAGACGACCGCGCCCTTTTTACAAAGTAAACAGGAACTTCACAAAGTTAAATATTTAATAATACTTAATGAAATAGCAGGTAAATTTGTCGAAAATTTCAATACTATAAACATCAAACAACACGTGACCAAGAACAGGAAATACTTTCAAGACGTCAATTCTCTACACCACAAAGTTCATTTTAAAGACCACAATTTAAATTGCCAAGGCCAGTGTTAGTAGACATGGCTTCTCTTTTCTAGGTCCTGGTGTCAAACTGTATTGAGCTCATAAGCATTTGTGTTAAGGCTTGAAAAGAAGTCTATATTGAAAGGTCTTGTTGACAAACAATTACATTTCAACAATCTGATTAGAGAGATTCCCCATGAGATGGAATAATGATCCAAAGGGGACAATCCCTAAAGCACTTAGGCAACATTTCATGCCATTCAAAAGCAATTACTATCATTACTGTAAAGATGATTTGGGGAATTGGTCCAGAAAAAAAATAAAGAACAGTATTAAGAAGCAAGTTGTGATCCTTTATGAACAGCATACATCAGGACAATTGCTAATAAAGATAAGCACAAAATGCTCTTTCTTTGCTGTTGTTTAGATAGCACATGAATACACAAGAGAAATTGGATTCAAAGCAAATAAGCCTATGGAGATTATTAAAAAGTTAGAAAAACTACTGCTAGTCAGATGTTTAAAATGGCCTGCAAAAGCTTGAGATTTAATTTCAGATCAAGAAATGAAAGCACATTTTACCAGAAGGAAGTTCAAAATACATGAGACAGGCATGATTGGACATACAAAATTTCCATATTATCACAATCACTGATGCAAAAATCATCAAAAATTCTTTTAAATTTTATGTCATTAATTTACTAATAAAGTAAGCAAATGAAAATCTCACTATTACATACTTTGTACTAGGCTGGCTTCCAAAGGAAATGTAAACAATTTTTTCATAAGAATAAAGTTTATAAGAATATTGAGGCTCAAAATCATTGAAATATAAGAATAATTTAAGAATAATGTAAGGCTCAAGTTTCATCAAGTCTTAGAATTTTGTGTATTTTGATCTTTGATTTGAGCTATAATACTGCTTGTCGATTAACTTTTCCACTATTGATACAATATTTGCTATTCTGCTCTACTTTTTTTGCTTTATGACAAAGTAAGACACCAATAAAAGTTTGGATATAATCCTTTGATTTTCAGACATAGTTATACCTTTGATATTCAAGAATAATTTAAGGATAATCTACAGTTAAAATCTGAAAAAAATTAAGAATATTGAGGCTCAGTAAAATAACAAAGCATTCTTATGAAAACAGCATGTATATCCATTCATGGTAATTATTATTTCATTATCTGTCATTCAACATCATCAGCATCATCATAATCATCATCATCATCATAATCATCATAATCATCATAATTATCATAATCACAATCATAATCATAATCATCATAATCATCATCATCATAATCATCATCATCATAATCATCATCATCATAATCATCATCATCATCATCATCATCATAACCAGCAATCTAATATTTTTAATTGAAATGAGCAATAATATTTTCAAAATAAATTTAAACTATAATCATACACGTTATAAATGCTAAGAGACAACTCTGACGACCCAAAAAACTAGGTATGTTTAATAAATACTAGAAATTTCATTATATTTTATTGAATGAAGCTCTGCAACATATCTAGAAATATTATGATTCTGTCAACCCTTCTAGACCATGTAACTTCTGCTGCCAAAGAAATACATCCAACCTACTTTTAGTATTATCTACTAATATCATTTAAAATTTGTTTAATATTGGCTATATAAGGGAACTAATAGATAATATACACTAACAAAAAGAACAATAATTTAGAACTAGATACAAATAATCCACTTTCAGCTATAAAAAATTTATAGTGCCAATAACTTATGAATAACCTAAGTAAATATCAGAGAGCATATTAGACTTTCTGATTTCATGCACAAATTCAGCATCATGAGAGCCAGTAACAGAAGTGTACCAAAAGGCAATTTATATTTGAATATGTCAAAAATACTTGCATTTTAATGTCAAAATTATATCCTCAATAATGGCACATTCAAAAGCATTATTGAGTGATTTAATTTAAGAAACAAATGAATCAGGTAAACCGATGACAAAACTAGGCAAAACTAGTATGTTTCACTAACATTTTTGATGTGTTACAGTCTACAGGCAAAAAGGTAAAGATGCTGCATTATTTTGCAAATTGGGAATGCCTGTCAGAGAGCATGCACATAGCTGGAGGAAATGTTCTGCAGAGGCAGAACCAGCTTGTACAATCACTTTAGAGGAGCAAAATCTGTATTTTGTTACACAAATCTCCAGGTCTTGGAAGGGCAAAACCTTGCAAAATTTTCTTACGAGGGCCAAACCCTGCAAAATTTTTCATTTGGGGGCATTGCCTCCCATGCCCCCTGTAGGTATGTAATTGTTAAAAAGGCCACTTATCCTGGACCATTGGCAAGTGTGGTAGAGCGGCCAGTTCCTTTCCTCACTGCCTTAACATTCCTGATCTTTCCACTAAGTACCCAATCACTGCTGGGTGAACAGTAAGTGAGCATCCAGCAAAGGCCTAACTGTGCCTCAAACCAATAACTAATGACACCGTAGATGTTCTCTAACCTCTACAATACAGAGACTACCCCCACTCAAATCACCAGCTGATATAATGCAATTATAGGTAGACGTCAAAAATGAAATAGTCTGCTTCAATACTTGACTCTCTAACATGCAAATCTATATTGTGACATCAGTCATTATATTTGATTTGACTACACGAAAATACATTTTACTGGAGTACAATCCTGATGTTGAACTACAAAAGCTAGATATTTAGTCTTTTCAATAACTGCAGGTGCAAGCATGACAGAACCATACAAACATACATATGCTAATTGAACAAGCCAGGAGTGTGTTTTTAAAAATAAGAATGTATTATTGAGAAAATGAAAATATGTTTTGGGTTGATCTTATCAGTAGCAACACAGCAAATATGATGATCAAATTAAGATATGGGAACTGATGAAATTCTTTCCACTTAGGGCATTATAAAAAACAGTAGACAACAACACAAGAGAGTCAATGGGACAATTAATGTTGAAGGATATGGATGTTAAAAGCATTAGGCAAAGAAGTTTGAGATGGTTTGGTCATGCATTAAGAACAGGTGATGATAAGTGAATGACTTTTCAGATTGAAGGCATTAGAGGAAAAGGGAGACCTAAATTGAACTGGAAAGGAATAATACAGAATGAATGCTGACTGTTTGCAGGAACACTGCAGATGCAAATGATTGAGTGCAGCAGAGAGGTTGCATCAAGTTATAGAAGGAAAGCCAGTGACCATTTGGAGAAAGGAAAACACATGATTTAAATGATGATATAAATGATCATGCTGCAGCTGATGAGGATGCTGATCATGATGTACAAAGAAGACATGAGAATGACTTTGATGCAAGAAAAGAACAACTACTTTAAAAATAATTATGAGAAGATCAAAGATTATGCTGATTTGTAATGATTTGCAATGATTTGCAATGGTGATAGAGACAATGTGGCTGGTAATGATGGTGCTTATTCAGTATAACACAACTGAAGAATATTTCAGAAGCAAAACTACATGACAAACTTCCATGCAACATACAGAGCCTAGACTTGATATAAATTCAATGGAAATATTTTATTTTTGAACCCTATCTTTCATTAATTTTTGTACTCCTTTTCTCTTAACCTTTAGCTACTTTATACACATACATGTATATATGTGTATATTGCTATCTTCCCCTCCCTTTTAGGTAGCAAACTGGTAACAGAGATATATTGCCTAGTGTGATATGCCTACAAAAACATTTGCTAGACAATAATGATGCTGATTGTGACAATGTATATTTATGATATACAATGACAGTAATGGTGTTGATGGTGATTTGTGATGATTTGTAATAACAATTCAATAATTATGATGAAAACAGCAATGATGATTGAAAGTGATAACTACGGTGATAATATTTATTATAATTGCGAAAACAATGCTCATGATCATTTTTGTTGGTGGTAGTTATAGTTCTGTCAGTCCTAGCTTTACTAACTAGCTTCAGCTGCTCCACTAACTTTTTTGTCAATGGCAAAGAAATGAAATCCTGTTTTAAAGTATGTTCTACATGACCGAATGAATGAAGATATGATTGAAAGGCTACACTGTATCTTCTATATTTATACGTATGTATATTCTATAGGATAATTTTATCAAATTTTTAACGTAAGGGCACTTGTTAAATGTATAATTACATTGACTTAACTCTAGAATATTTCATCTACTTTTACTTTTTAAATTAACGCACTATTCTGCTTATCTAGGACTACACCATACTTTCGTTTTTCTTTAAGTTTCGAAATGAATTTATTGCAATGCGATACAACAAGAAGCTGTAAATGATACTATAACTATAGAACACGCAGTTTAGGCCCATAGTAACGTACCTTCAACGAGCTTTATCATCGCTGTTTTCACATCAAACTACGCTCAGCGACCTTGATTATTACAGTATAAAGCAGGATCCAAGATGGCAAAAAAATCCAATGCAATTAAAAACCACCAATGATTATTTAACTGATGAAAGTAATTACTGCACACTACCGCAGCTTCTGCACTCCGAAGATAGTGGTAGAAACAACGGCGCCACCGCAACGCAGGTGTTTGTATTCCATCGCAAGGTTCGATTATATGGTCAAACAGGTCGAATTCACTAACATTATTCACTAACGTCAAAAAAAATTGAAAACCTTAAAATCCGATCACTCATCAAATGAACAAGTTCTCTACAAAGCAGGTAGCTGATACGCAGTACACAATAGCATTGTACTTGTATGTAAGGATACTTACATGGGGACACATGCTTTGAGGAGCAATCACACTAAAAAGGGCGAAACAAAGGCACGTAGATTGAAAATTTGAACTGTAATCTTTGTTCTATCGGCTCCTACACTGTGATGAATTTGTAATCTAACTATGGTTTACACATTTTGTGGGTCAAGGACTTGAATCAATGCACCCAAAAAGCACAACCTTCATTCTTTAACAGCAACGAAGTGGGTTTGACTATTGCCAGATAAATCTAACTTGGGAAGTAAACGGAAGGTGTTAGCCAGGCAAGATATCAAATGTTATCCTTTTCACCTTCCTTCCTCCCCACTCAAACTCCAAATTCTTGCAGAATCCGAGAAAATTTGAGATGTAAATACAACGTTGTGCATTTAGGGTGCACATAGACAGACCAGCCAAGTATGAACGGGAAATGGATAACCCATATTGCAGAAATATAACTGCTACCCCAGAATTCTTTGGCTGAAAAATACAACCTCTCTTTTCTATAGCGACTTTATCTATACAGCTTTTTCCCAACAATCCTGGCGACAAGTAAGTCAATTCAAACCACAGCACGAAAAAGCGGCAACATTCTTTTAACATACTTAAAAGCTTTTTTTTCGTCTGACACTCATCAGAGTATGAAAACGTCGGATAGTGACCTAAAGGTTAACCGAAATATATATCACATCAACCGTATCTGGATATATATTTCGGTTAACCGTTACGTCACTACCCGACGTTTTCATACTCTGATGAGTGTCGGACGAAAAAAAAGCTTTTAAGATTTCAAAAGAATGTTGCCGCTTTTTCGTGCTGTGGAAAAGTTCTGTAGTACCAACAGACTATTTGCGTTCAATGCAAACCATTTCTACATCCATTAAACAGTTATCTGGTGTATTCCCACGAATGCTATTAAACCCAATAAAATCAATTAAAGTAACACCTCTGGTAATCAATCATTTCAGCGAGTTGGCCAAACAACTCGAGGCCTGGACTAAGGTGGTGCAATTTCTCCAGTGATTTCTCGTTAGAGAATTCATCGTGTGAGAAGTATCAACAATGTAAAGTTAATTATATCGGCTTGCCAAGAACCACAAAGACTTGGAAAAATACCCTATATTTTTGAATGTATGACAGTAACTTGCTTGTCAAACCAGTGTACTCTGAAGTGCCAAATAAACGAGGTGGATCTTAATAGGCCAGGGGGTTGGAAAAAATTCCGAAATTTAATAAGCGGGGGGCAAAATAAACGGGAGGTTGAATTTGAGAAAAGGCTTTAAATGATTATACAAAAACGGAAAGTACAAAAACAGATTGTCATAAAGTATAAAACTAAAATATATACAGCAGTACGCTGTTTTGCCATGAAAATCGGGCTCAAATAGTACTAACAAAGAGAGGAAATGAAATGAGGGGTTTAGAAAGAGAGTCAAATTCCTTAAAATTAATAAACGGGTAGTCCTAATAAGGTCCGGGGGGTTGGAAAAAAAATCGAAAAATTAATAAGCAAGAGGGGACGTCTATTTGGCACCTGAGAGTATGTGAAATTATTAGAAAAAGGAGAAAGCAATTATAAGGTCGTAGCATTATTCTTTTATTGATAGAAGCGTACTTTTCTTCTCTTTTGTCAAATACGTACTTATGAACGTATCTAGTCTAAAAGATGTTTGATGAAGAGAAGCTCAGCTCCCCAACATCTCATAATTTTAACAAGAGGGGCTAAGACCCCTTCACGACACCCTTGGTTTGTATCTAAAATACTTATTTTTACTGTTTGTGTAGTTATTCTCACTAACTTGTATGCAGTGAATTCGAAATGAATTTGAAATGAATTGAAACTTGAGAAGATTCTATAGTAACACGGTAGAATAACAAGGTAGATTTGAAGTATGTGATCAAGCTTTGAGCTTCGACAGCTAACTGCTCAGTTCGTTATGTAGCTGGAGTGCTGCTTGGAGCGATGTTGTCTAGCTGATGAATTCCATCTTTGTCAATAACTCGAACAGTAAATGCTGGCATTGCAATCATAAATCGCTTTTGAACCTGCGAGAAAGAAATAATTCACCATGAATTGATATCCTTGAGAGTGATTTTGGACTAAGAAGTGAAGTGAAATATCAAGACAAGTCAGTCATGCAAGCACGGCGCCACGGGGGGTTGGGGGCTGTAGGGGCTTCAGCCTCTCACTTTTTCCCAACCAATGACGTCGAAAAGAGAAATGCTCTAAAGATAACAATATTTTTGCCTTCCCAGCCTCCCACTTTTTATCCAACCAGCCACCTTTTATTTCGTGGCTCCATGCTTGTCGTGTGGGGCAGTTCAGTAGGAAATTCAGCTGGAAAATCATCCAATTCAATAAATAAGAAGCTAAAAAATCATCCAATTCATTAAAACCCTAAAAGAATTTCTGGCCACTTCTATAACAACATACCTCGGCTAATACTTTATGTAAGAGCGCCAGAGCCTCATCTTTTGATAGACCTGCAAGAACGAATGGGAAGATTACAATTTTAAAAAGAATTTTAATCTACAAAAAAAGAATTTTAATCTATACTAAATTATTCATAATTACAATCATGGATGTAGGAATTGGGGGCACAGGGGGCATGTGCCCCCCACTTTTTCACAAATTTTGTATGTAAAAGTGCCCCTTTTCAGCTCACATAGAGCCCTTTTTGCATACAAGGGTGTGCTTGAATGCATGTGGCCCCTCCCACTATTTGAATGCTTTTTCCGTCCCTAGCGGGGTAAATGGCCAAGCGGCCTAGCCAGTTCCATTAGCTTAACTGAAGTTAAGCATGGCTGTGTACGGTCAGAAACTGGATGGGCGACCTCCAGATGAATGACCAAATAGCTCACTCCACCATCCTTCGGAAGGGATGTTAAACTAGGGGTTTCATGCCTGGATGCAGCGGCATGCATAGTAGGCCTAAATTAGCTGAATAAGCTAGGTATAACAGCCTACTCAAAATAAAGTAAACAACAACAACAATTATAATATGACATTCTGGCATAATGGGTGTCCCAGTGATGGACTTTCAAATACCATACTAATTGAGGGGGGGCAAAGGTTAACATAATCATTCATTCCTTCCCATCAATATACAATAATCCATGGATGATTCTTAATGCCAACCAAATTAATAATGCAGCAAAAATAAAGCAGCAAAATATAAATGAGACAAAAATGGAACCCAGCAAAAGTTACAAAAAATTGAAAATATAATGTTTCTCTATCATCACTGATACTTTGTAACTTAGTATATGAGATTCATGATAAATTGTAAGGAACAAAAAACCACAAAAAATTTGCAATTAACTCATCATTAAGGATTTATTATGCAGTGGTTCTTGACCAGGGTTCAATTGAGCCCCAGGGATTTGGTGAGTCAGTTTCAAGGGTTTTGGCAGCTAGGTTCATTCCACTCATATGATTTGTGACATTGTGCTCTGCTTGGTCAGTTTGTGCGGTAATGCAGTACATCATTGGTTCATAATATGCATTGCATTTGAAGGAAAAGCATATTTTGTTTTCCCTACTACAAAGGGTTTAATGAATGAAAGTATGAAGCTTGTGGGCTTCAGCACCTCCAATATGATTAAAAGCAACTGACAATGGCATGAACAAACATTTCAGTTATTAACATGGGTTCTTCCGCCAATATTTTCTCTCTTAATGTTAATGTGATTGCAAATTTGGCTGTTCTTTCTGGCTTTTGGTGTTCAAAATAAAATCTATCATTGCTCTCATACTTAAATTCATGAATATGATTTTCTCTCCTACTAATGCTACAATGCAACTTGAACCAAAATATTTGCAAGGTTCACATTATCTCAAAGGTTCATGTCTGTTTTGTGAGTGTCTTGAGTTCACATCTGTTCTGTCTTGATACAGCTCTTCCCATGTAAAATTCCCTACATACACCAGCCTTCTCTGCTTTGTATTGCTTTTGTAAAATTATTTCAAACCGGTGTTTAATTTTCAGTAATGTATTTTCAACATGCAAGCCTGTATGTAGTGGAATGTCAAAATAAAGAAATTGAACTGTTTGACATTTTATATCATGGAATAAAGGGACTGGGTGAACTGTCTGATTGTAAAACCATGCTGAATTAATTTAAAAATACATTTGTGATAATTTTATCATCTTAACATGACTTAAGAAAGTACCTGGTCTATAATGTCTGTCCATTGTACTCATTGAGAAAAATGACCCATATCCATGAGCAGCAAATGGAGCCTAAATTAAAGAATAAAAACAAGTGAAAGCTACATTCATTGCAGCAATAATGCTGATAACAAGTCATCTGTTTGAGTGAATACTAGGCAAAGATTGATAAATCACCAGCATTACCAGCGTCATTATCATCATCATTGTCATCATTGTCATCATCATCATCATCATCATCATCATCATTATCATCATCATCATCATCATCATCACCATCATCATCATCATCATCATCATCATCATCATCATCATCATCATCATCATCATCATCATCATCATCATCATCATCATCATCATCATAGCTATTATCTTCAGTAATATCCTGTGTGATGATTGAGATAAATGACAAATCTGGGTGGCAATTGCAATCAAATTACAAATTACTGCTGCTAAATTATAAATGGCAGTATTTAGAAAAGCAATTTAATTTATTTTTCTAGAAGAGTAATTTGCAATTCATTTTAACCACTTTCTAGAAAGAAATTTGTAATTAAACTGCCTTTTACAAACAAGTACTCTTAGAGTAAGTAAAATAAAGGGCAGATGATATAAAAAAGAATTTTTCTTTTGCATTCTTTTCCTGGTGCTACTCTGTTACAATACTGCTTCTCAATAATGTAAACATTGAATTTGACCCAAATTGAGAAGATGAACAATAACAAAGTGCAAATATTTTCATGGAATTTAAAAGTTTAAGCATAGAATAGCTCCCTATGTAGATGAGTTGCCATCTGCAATGAAATAGTTTATATACTTGACTGGTCCATACAGTTCTAACTTACTATACTGCTAGTCATAATCACAATGCTAAAGATTTTAACAAAGCTGTATTTTCCAGCAACAGCTTAACCATCAATTGCTTGATAGAAGGAAATTTCATGTACCTTTGCCAAAGCACCACAGTAATCCATGTGATACAATGATGGTCCATCTTCGTCATCCATACCAGCCAATAATAGATTAACAAAATATGGTGTCTAAAATTCATTAATACAAAATAAGCAAACATGAAAAATATGATAATTCACACAATTCAAGATTGCACTCTACATGTAGTAGATTAAAGCAGTGATTTTCAGCCAATGTGCAATGGCACACTAGTGTACCTTGAGAAATTTTCAAATGTTCTGTGAGAAATTGTCCAAATTAGAATTTAAGATCTATTTTCATCAAAACAGGCTTCACACTGACTATAAATAAAATCAGAAATTATATATTGAAATATATAATATATAAATGAAATATATTGTACAGAGTACCATTTTGTAGCATTTTTGCTTAGTTGTGCTACCAGATATTCCAGTGTAAAAAACATGCTGTAGCTCAGAAAAGTTTTTAAAATACTGCACTCCAGCATGCCAAATCAGGGTGTTAACTAGTGTTTTCAATAGCCAGTAACCGGCTACTTCCCAATTCACTAATTCCTTGAATTTCCCAAAATGAAAACAAATTAATGGTAAACACACATTTTCTGCGTGGAACCCACCTCTCAAATATTACAAAACAGCCAACCATCTCATCAAAAATAACAATAATAACATCTAGCTGTGCAAGGGGATCTAGGAGGTCACGCTTCACACGTCTCACATAAAAATTTCTGTGAATTGCCCAATATGGTATGACCGGCCAATACAACCGAATCCTAGTTAAAGCAGTGATTTTCAGCCAATGTGCAATGGCACACTAGTGTACCTTGAGAAATTTTCAAATATTCTATGAGAAATTGTCCAAATTAGAATTTAAGATCTATTTTCATCAAAACAGGCTTCACACTGACTATAAATAAAATCAGAAATTATATATTGAAATATATAATATATAAATGAAATATATTGTACAGAGTACCATTTTGTAGCATTTTTGCTTAGTTGTGCTACCAGATATTCCAGTGTAAAAAACATGCTGTAGCTCAGAAAAGTTTTTAACATACTGCACTCCAGCATGCCAAATCAGGGTGTTAACTAGTGTTTTCAATAGCCAGTAACCGGCTACTTCCCAATTCACTGATTCCTTGAATTTCCCAAAATGAAAACAAATTAATGGTAAATACACGTTTTCTGCGTGGAACCCACCTCTCAAATATTACAAAACAGCCAACCATCTCATCAAAAATAACAATAATAACACCTAGCTGCGCAAGGGGATCTAGGAGGTCGCGCTTCACACGTCTCACGTAAAAATTTCTGTGAATTGCCCAATATGGTATGACCGGCCAATACGACCGAATCCTAGTTAAAGCCCTGCAAATGAATCCAGAAAAACTATCACGACTGTCAAAAATTACTAGGCATAATATCATGAAACTCCTAACAGCAATACTCACACGACTTCGCAAGTAGTCAGCCATCATTTTTCTGGTAAAATTTGCAGTTGCATGAGGAGTAAGCTCATAACCTTTGGTGAGGAAAAAATTTAACTTGATTACAGAATGCACACACTTCACACACACATAAGGCTTTGAGATGAGTTTCATCTAACTATTTCAAGATAACCTAGTACACATGACATTGCCTTCATGTTAATCAAAAATTACCGCAAGTATACCATTTCACACACCCTAGATATTTTGTTCTTGCCCAAAATGCTGCAAAGAGCAATGGAATGATACCAATAGATGATAGAGCATGCATACAAAAAGCACTTCTAGGGGCGCTAATGCAGTTTCGTACCGCCTCCATGTCTGCCATGTTGGCAATTACTAAATGTTTATTATAAATAGATGGAATTCATTAGTGTTTTGAAAAAGATGTAGTTGAAAAATACATCAGCATGACTAGTATACATCTTTCAAATATATTTATTTATAAACATACATCTGAAAATATGCTCACTAACCATTTATGACTTTATATAAACTAACATTCTTCTCTATGTATTCTGCAAAGTATGTCGTATCTCCAGATTCTCCACTGACAAGCATCAATGCTTTGCTGTTCAGTTTAAACATCTTGTCTTGATCTAGAATGAAATAAAATCTTCGGTTAAACATCATGGAGAAGAGCTGTATAATAGCAATAACATATCATGAAATCAATTAGCTTACTCGTCTCTAATGCTTTGAATGAAAATTCAAATCAACAACTTAGAAGCATGTACCATCCTTCATCCGAACGATCCCTCTCCCCCCATTTCTATCAGCTGCGACAAGGACAAACCCATCCCCAGTTATTCCAACAAGAAATTCCATCATCCAAGGGCTTTTTTTGATTGTCAATTTCTCCCTACAGCAATGACACTGCAACTCCAAGCACACTGAAAACTATGCTGAGAACTGAGCTATGGCTGCAATACTGGATATGTCTCGTTTTCAGTTCCAACCTCAAAAAGCAGTGTCATCGTCAAAATGTTGTAGTATATTAATAATAATGTACCAGAGTTGTAAACTTGCTAAGAAAAAGAGCTTTATTAAACTCTGCAGATACAAATTTTCATATAAGTGCCTTCAATACCTGCAAAGATCCTAGAAGCTCTTTTCAAGTTGTCATCTGAGAAGTATACAACTGCCGTAAAAGAGAAAAGATAAATAGAAGATGAAGGAGAAAACAAATGAAAAAAACAAGCCATGAGCACGAGCGATAACAACAACTCTAAAGGGCGCAACTAGCTGAATACACTTAGTAGTGTACCATCTCCTAGCGTGCAATATGTAGTGTCGACAGAAAACTAATTACTTATACAAGTATCTCAAAATATCAACTACTTGGAAATTGTGCAGGGCAAGTTCTCCTACGTATATTCATTCTCTAGATGGTTCCAGTATAGGTGTTAGGATTCCTAAATTAGGGCCAGCGCAAATTGATGAATAGGGCCTATTTATTGAGGAAATTTGTTGTAGGAATTCAATGGTGGTTCATTTATTGTGAATATGGGTCCATTTATCGGCCTAGCTAATAAAGCAGCAAATCACCTATAAAAGGGCCCACAGCGAATTGGAAACTATAACGGTAATAAGCTCCCACAATTGAAATTTTCAAACGAACGAAGGCTTCTAGAACAAAGAAAAAGGTTGACTCGCTAATACAAAGGACTAACTTCTAGTAAGAGATCAATTACACGGACGTATATACCACAGCAACAGGACATCTTGAAAATATTCAGATAATACGCTAATAGTAAAACTCAACATTTTTACATGATGACGTAATGCGAAATGATACATTAAAAACAAATACAGAATTGTTATATACATTCCAAATCAACCGAGAAAGTCGCTAATCTTTCTCTTGGACCTGACCTGTCCATTTGCATCCAGAACAGAACATGCATCTTTACATCAATAAAGTACTCCATGAGCAAAATAACCAGCTAGCATCTAAAATTATGCCACACCAGAGGCAAGTCTTTTAATTTCGACGAAATATCAGTTAATTTATGCTCTCTAGCTCGAAAATTTTAAAAACATATTAACATCATAAAATACTGTACACGTCAGAAATATTGCTGACATTCCCGAGCTGTTACTATACTACACTATATACTTTTATATATATACTTTTTGTTAATCTATTGCAAGAATGTAAACAGAATTTTAAAACTTTCAAATCAATAAAAAACAATTTGTAAAATGAGCTAATAAGAAGTATGAAAGGTCTTTTCTTCATAAATTTTTTTTATTTTATGCGCTACCAAAATTTATATAAAAAGTCTCCGTATCTATGTATCTTTATGCCTGTTTTCTTTTTGGATCAAACACTCTCTCTTTTAATCCTCTTAAAATACTACCAGGGAGTCGTTGGTGCTCGAAGATCAAAGCTTGAATTTCCTTATGAACCTGGAATAGAAATAAATATCAAGAGCAATGAAATTGGCAAAATGTTTGAGATAATACTACTTTAACTATTATCGATTAATGGCAACAATTTCCTAAACCATCAATTAATTGTTAAAAATAGAAATGCAGAAATAAAAAAACTGCTGAGCCTCGAGGCCACTATACAGTAAAGACTTCAAATACATATATCTAATGAAAAGTATAACTTGCAGAGGTAAAACTGGGGATAAATAGAGAATGAGAATTGAAGAACAGACAATGTATTTTTAATGCAGTAAAAGACAAAATGGCTGTCAAAAAAGTGAGAAGAGCACTTACACATCTTGCAATTTCTTCTGGTTTTTTAGCCGGGTCTATTTGTATTGGTTTACCAAAGTATGTCCTAAAATTCAGGTGAAAAACAGTGTTTGGAAATCGAAAATCAACTAGTTCTGATGTAGCCAGTAATTAACTAGGGTGATAAAACACTGTAGTCATGAAGGTTATACAAAAAAGGAAGCATAAGTCAAACATATAAAATAGTACTGAATTGTGCTACAGGTTTTTCGTGCAATCTTCAGATCAGTTATATAACGACGCACAAAATAGCTTTAAAGTGTATATTTATTTTCAGAACAGTATCAAGGAATGTATTTGCCTTGATGATAGAACAAAAATGAGAGTAATTGATTTAATAATGATGAAGAAAGATTTTTTATACGAAGCTCAGAAGAAGATAATAAACATCATTTTTATACCTTAACTTCACCGGAAAACCACCCCATATTGGCACTATTGGGCATTTGGTTTTCTCATAAATCCATCTAAAAAATCCTACAAGGAATGAAAAGCTTATAGACGAAAATTCAACCTTTCTTCGAGAATAAATTGAGGGTCTATGAGTTTGATTTCGTACAATAATGATCGACAGCTGACAAAAGAGTTTAACTGCAGAGCTTTGGAAATAGAAAAGAAGAACAGAAGTTGAAATATAGTGTACTGAAGTGTTACGTCACAAAATATCTATTTTTAGAATTTCGCAAGTTTGACTTTACATTCTAAAAAAGCATATCAACATAGCCACAAGCGAGAAATTTTCGCCGTTTCTAACAGAAAGTGACAGAGATATAAACAATTTAATACTGAGTTACTTCCTATCAAATCACTTTTTTTCACTCGTGCTCCAAAACGTTTGGGACCTAGTTCAAAAAATACAGTCGTTTGTTTGGCAAACCTTCTGAAATCAAATAGCCATATTTTTTTGGACCTTCAAGCTATTCTACAACAGTTCCACAAACAAGCCTGTTTCATAGAAATTTAATATTAT